>JAPYYR010001037.1:0-64206 GCA_030523065.1 Aphidius colemani | reverse complement strand
AAATTATAAAATCGAAGAAGTAAATTTTGAATGAGCAAATACCTCCTCGGTCATTCTATGTTCCTAATAGAAATCGAAAAATTTTTGAAAAAAAAAAATAGAAAATTATAAATTCGAAGACGTAAACTTTGAAAAGAGTGAAATTTTTTTCAAGTATCAGGCAAATATAAATATCAAGGAGGTAAATTTCCAAATCAATTTTTTTTTCAAAAATCTATCAAGCAAACAGAAACCAAAGGAAGTATTCAATCTCTAAAAACAATGAATATGTATGCATGAAACATTATTTATCTCGGCGAATCCTGAAAGATGACTAGGAATCATTAAATAAATTAATAATACACAATAAGTTAACGATATCATGGTTTATTTATTTTTACTTATGTTATTCGTCGTGTTTACATATTAAAAAAAGAGAAATAACATCGAAATTTTAAAAAAGTAAAGGCCTACGTTTGTTGGGCATTCAAAGGGCTATTAAATAGCCCGGACAAAATTTTTTGACGATGTAAATTTAAAAAATCGACAAACGTGAATAATATTTTTGCCGCGTGGTCGAAAGGATTGCCTATGCCATTAAATAGCCCTTTGAATGCCCTACAAACGTAGGCCTTTACTTTTTCGCTAACTCAATTATTAAACGGTTCATTTAGCGAAAAATATTAAAATTTCCGAAGGAATTGTCAGGTGCAATTTATCGTCGAAGAAATAAAATTTCTTCCCGAGAAGTTGAATTCCTTTTATCTTATTCTCTATTCCTGTTACGAAAAGGCAATTATCATCATTGTTTCGAAGCAACGTAAAATTCAAATTTAAATCTGACACACAACATTCCTCCAAGATTGCAACCGTATTCAAGTGGTTAGAAATATGCGTAAGGAGAATATATGTAGCAATAAAAGAGAAATAATACATTGTTATATATTTATTCGAGATAATTTCGTATTCTCTATTGATTCCCTCATTCATTGTATTAAATACTAACCGAAAGATTATCCCAAAATTTTTAAACGTGGTGTGGTCATGGCAAATATGTCGAAAATAAATCGGGGAGCCAATTGTAGAAGAGGTGTTGTACCATGGAGTATTCGATTTTTCGCTCAATTTCCTCCGAAATATATACATGTATATTTTTCTGTATTGTAAAAAATGAATAACATTTATGGATATACCTTTTTTTTTCTTATTTTTTTATTTTCGACTGAGAAGGTTTATATCTGTGATCCCTGCTGAAAAAGAAAAAAAAAAAAAAAGAAAAAATCACTGTTGATGTGTTGTATACATTTATTATGTTACAATTGACACAGGGTTCGACGTGGCGTTGCTAAGCTCGTTAAATGCAGCAGTTTAGCTAGTGGATAAAGTATAAAATAGAGTATAAGGGATATATTTTGTGTGTTTGAGGTTGTCGTACAGTTTTTCCAATGAAATGGAAAGAAAAAAAATACATATACATTGTTGAATGAATGAATTGAACATATATGTTTTGGATAAATACGCCAACTATTCGAGTCAGAGAATGAAAATAAACTTTAATATACACTGATTCATATTTAGAAAAAAAAAAAACAAATATAAAAAAAAAAAAAAAAAAAAAAAAAAAAAAAAAAAAAAAAACCAACATTGCTTGTGTGTATGTAGACATATCGACAAAGTGCGATGATGCTTATGATCACATCATGCCGATGATGATGATGATGTCATTTCAAATACATATGAATTTAATTTTTAAATTTAAAATTTTTTTTTTATTACTCTGTATTATTTTTTTATCCACGCAGCTCAATTTTTTAATTTTAAAATATTTTACGTTGAAAATGAAAAGGTGAAAGACGCATTAAGGAAGCTGCAAACTAAATCGACCCAACGGGGTCAACCCCTCCTGATGCCACCTGGGTTAAGGCGTGGCTTTTTTACTGTGGTCGATAGCATTGTGCATGGTCCACCCTCTGTCTTCTTGACTGCTCTTCAGCACCTTGACGATGATAAAACCTTTAAACACAAAAAAATAATAACTTGAATTAAATATTATATGTACTATCATTACATTAAACATTTTTAATAATTATTTCTCGATATTTTCTAGAAAAATTACATGCAAATAGGAGCTGGAACTTTTTTTCGAGTCAACAAAAACAAAATTTTACATTAAAAAAAAAGAAAAGTGCTCATATTTTAGACATCCTAGTGATTTTAGACGACTATATCCATTATAAATATGTATAGGCCTAGACACAGCAACGTCAGCAAAATTATTATAGCTAAGTGCTGGCTTGTGTTACCGGAAGCTTGGTAATAGCTTTTTGTCTATCCACATTGCTCATAACTAATCGTTTCAATATATACTTTTATTTTTTAATAGCATTATATAATGATTATTTTGGCAAATGATTGGAAGCGTATTTAAAAAAAAGTTGCACTACTTATATATACATATATACTCTTGCCAATATGATTTATTATTTTGAATAGAAAAAAATTAAAAAGTCAATATAATACAGCTAAGAATGTATTTTTATTTTTTCCTTTCACAGCTTCTGTATTTATATTTGATAAAACTACCAACAATATAAAACATTTCAAGCGTAAAATAAGTGACCACAACACACTTTGTATACTGGGGGATGAAAACGACGATGACGACGACGACGATGATGATGAAGAGAAAAAAAAGATATAGAAAATAAAAATAGAGAGAATATATATATAGAAATAGTGTGAATTTTGACACGACCACAATTACGATGCAGAGTGGAAGGAAGTAAAAAAAGGTAAAAGTGAGAAGAGGTGATGGCCTTTACTAGTTTCAATAAAATAACAACCCCAAGATTGACCGGATGTTTAGTCATTGTCCCGTGCGAAAAAAAAAAAAAAAAATTGATGCTTTATCAATGGATATTTTCAAAGCTACTATACACGCATTGTGAAACGTTTAGTTTGGGCTCATTTCGATTGAAAAGGCCCCCATTTATATATACAAGAAGCATTTTATTTTGAAGGTAATAAAGAGGGCGGAGGGTAG
Organism: Aphidius colemani; assembly: GCA_030523065.1. Lineage (NCBI taxonomy): Eukaryota > Metazoa > Arthropoda > Insecta > Hymenoptera > Braconidae > Aphidius > Aphidius colemani. The sequence goes on along the minus strand of JAPYYR010001037.1, from coordinate 61,184 downwards.
GGTAAATTTTTTTTTATATTTCGAGCTGGAGAAAAAAAAATTTATAGAAAAAAGAAAAAAAAAAAAAAAAAAAAAAAAAAAAAAAAAAAAAAAAAAAAAAAAAAAAAAAAAAAAAAAAAAAAAACTTTTATTGAAGGTGGCAAATAGCTAAATAGTATAATATATATTATACAGATCATATGGCTTTTATCTCATTTTTATTTTTCATTGCACGCCCTTCTTTGACATGGACTATTTTTTTTTTTCATTATAAAAACGACTTTCTTTCTTGAATTGCACCGAGATATTCTTCGCAACAACAACGCCTATCTATCCATCAGCTATTCAGTCATATCTTTACCCTAATTTTTCAGCACATATTTATTTTTTTTTTTCATCATAAATGTGGGGGGACAAAAATATTTGAATTTTAAACTTGTTGTTTTGTATTTTTTTTTCTAATAAAATTTATTAAAAGTCAAAGACTTTTTGCATGAGAAAAATAGATAGTAAAAGACGGCTGTTTAGTCAAATTAGGCGTGTCCTTATAGCTTCCGTTTCTAAATAAAACCAAAAACTTATTTCTCGTCCCTAAATTGACAATAAAAAAAAAAAAAAAAAAGATGGATCGATTTATATAGAAAAAAAATTAAAGAAAATTAGATACATGTACTAAGCGTGAATAGTGAATACATTTTCTCCCCATAAAATATTTATTCTAAATGAGAATATTAGTTATGAAAATTCGTTGCATCAAATTCTGCACGTGGTGGCTCATTTTTTTTAAAAAACCAAATAGTTAACACAGTCAGTGTTAAATCTACATAAAAAAAAAAACAATTCACACCAGGAGGGTGGTTAAAGTTGGCTTTAGATTGAAGACCCTACAGGGTGAGGCTTTTTTTTTATTTTTTACTTCGTCTTTTACCCCGTGAACCCTGATGGTTATAACAGTATCAAACTGAAACTTAACTTGCAAGCTCGTTCCCCTTTATCGCCTTCTCTGTTGCCTAAAAACGTCTCGTCTAATTGATATAAACGCGCGCGCCTTAATATACTTGTCATAGTGTGCTTTTAGGGGTCAAATCCGGTGGGGCTATCACACGAGAAAAAATAAAAATAAAAATAAAAATAAAACAGCAACCAAAGAGAAAAGCAACAGTCCATTTTACATGCGTATATCCAATGTATATATGTAAGCTGAGATTCCCCTTGAGCCCCTCAACATTTCATATATCCTCGGCTTATAAACGTTAACGCACATTTTATGCTGACGTGTTGTTTGGGATTTGATATTAGATTCGCGGCGGGTGGGCGTTACAGGATAAATTCCCTTCATCTATATTGCTCTCTCAATTGCACCCTTTAAAAATTAATATTCCATATGGTTATTAACACATCCCACTGCGACAGCCATTAACACATCAAATGAATAAAACATGCGATATAATTATGTCTTGTGTGGACGCATATCTTTGAGGATTATTGTTTTATTGTTTGGTCAGTTGTACAACAAGTCAAATTAAATCAAATCTTCCATATGACTCTGTCTCTCCCCGTGCTAAAATTAATTTTTCATCTCTTTGATATCTTTTTGATATCTTCAAATAAAATTTGTTTCTTTTGAATTATTATAAATTGAATAGAATTATTTGTTATATATTAGAAGAGTATTAGAGTGTCTATAAATAAAAAAGAAAAAAAAAATTCTTTTGAGTTAAAATGTATCATGAGTTTCTTCCGGTGTATGCCACGAGTCACGAGACTATTGTTGAGGGTCAATACGATGCTACTATGCTAGACAACAATGGATAATGGGCGTGAAATTTGGAAAATCAAACTGGCGTATATTTAGTCCTGCAGCATACGAGTACATCTGTGTGGCTTTAAATCATATGTGTTGTAAGTTTTTATTTGGGCTATATAAAATATATAAAAAAAGAAGAAGATGATGCCGCAATGTTAAAAGTATCCAGCAGCTATATATATAAATTTCATGCAAGCAGCCTGACAAATTCTTGTTTATGGCATCCAAGATGCAGTACCTGCACCAGGTGCAGCCTAAAAAATATATATTTAACAACGATTTTAACTTTAGCATATACTATTTTCTTCATCACTTTATTTGTCGAAAGAAATAAGAAAAATATAATAATAGAAGAGACCCACCGCCATGACAAGTAGATATGCTTTTTTAAGGTAAAATTGCTTTATAATTTTGACACACTTGGAGACATTAAAGTCCTAAATAAATATTAATATGTGACTAATAAATAAAATATATGTAGAAAAATATTTTTCAAACATCAAATGTTTTTTTAAGTTGAAAAAATAGTGTAAAAACATTGTAAATTTTGACAGGAATTAAATGCATATACTTGTAAATGTTGGAGCTAAAAAAATAAGATTATAAATGAGCCGTCTCCTTTACAAGAAAAGCTTGGATTTAATTTGATAAATTTAAATAGATTCATCTTGATTGCAAATGACAATCAATAATGAGCTCGTAATTAAGACGAGAATTTATTTATTTGTTTTTTTAGCAAGTAGCGCACACAAGTAGCTGAAGAAGAATGGCGGATTGTTAAGACTTTTGTTTCCACCCCTGTTTTATCCAGCATGAAAATTCACCACCTACACGTGTGTCCTTATGAACAAACCAGCCAACCACCATTCAACAAACTTTTGCTCTTGCGCAATTTAACAAAGCTCAACTCAACAAAAAGCCACCCTCAATCTTCACCAAAAGGTAGGGTAAATTTGACGCTAAGAATTACGAAAAAACTCATAAGTTTCAATTTAAGGATTGGGGGGATCAGTGTTCTTGGACACGAACACCATTTACTTCTAAAGACATTCATATTGATTTTTTTTTTATATTGTTTCAACTTTCTAAGTACATTGTCACAGTATACCAGTTACTAACTTGTTATTCCATTATATTATAGTGACAGAAGATAAGATAAAATAAATATAGGGGATAGTGGTCTAAATAATAAACAGGGTGTCAGCTAATACACTGAAATGAGCACTTTTTTTCTTCTTTTTTTTTTCTAATTGACAAATCAATTTTTCGTAATTTTCCACAAAAAAATACATGTAAATCTATCTCCTATATGTATTTAATATCCAATTGTTGTTTAGCTTTTTTCTTTTTTCTTTCATGCGTAAATAGAACAGGCTTTTGAGAAAAAAATATGTCACTAAATTAAATGATGACAGAAATGTTTTCTATATATTCATTTTTAAAATATTTTAAATCCATCAGTTTTCAAGTGGGTCAAGCTTTTTGTAGATTTAACTTTTGCAACAAATGAGAACAAGTAAACAAAGCAAGCAAAAATATAAATATATAGGTAGTTGACACTTTAGAAGCAAGGTCATCATCAACAAGAGACACCACACTGATGAATCCGACGGGAATATTATTTAAACTCGTCGTCGAGTTATTTAAATATATTATTTTCTATAAGGTCAGTCATTCATCAGTTCATCAGTAAGCTAAAATAACAATTTCAAATGCATTAAATGTTGACGACAAAGTCAAAATGATTACATTTCAAATTAATATTTTAAGACAATGATAATTGCAGGTAAATATTGTGGCACATATTGTAATATATTTAACAAAAAAAAAACATCTAAGCAATTCATTTGGCCGTGGCCGAATTGAATATAAATAAAAATACATTTGGAATGAGCATTGAGTATATGTATAAACACACACCACTATCAATCTCTGCAATAATATAATTTGTATCATTACACTTCCCCCCATTGCAAAGGTAAAAAAATAAATAAATATCAACACCTCCACATAAATGCACAAATAAAGCTCACATTATGCTCATCAAGCTCACATACAACTAGCTCGTTTATTTTAAATTATTTCACATTTTTATCGAAGCAAATATTTAAATGACTAATTAAATTTTAAATGTCAACAAAAAATAGAAAAATTCCATGATTTTTCAATGTCGAAATAAACGAAAATAGCTTTGAGGAAAAAAAAAATGGATGATGTATTTTTTCTTTTTTTTTTTTGAAAAATATGTTATAATTATTTTTGCGTGGGTTATAATGTCACGCGTTATTTATTATTTAAAAAATAAAATAAAGATGAATTTTTTGTTTTGAACGAGGTGCTGGATCTAATGATTTCAATATATAAAAATATTTATGTTGTCAGTGTGTTGATAATGTTGACTGTTGACGTGCTTGCAAGCACAAAGTTATATATTTTTTTTTGAATTTATTTTTTGACCTTTATGAGTAATATGTGTATATATATATTGAACGTCGACGAATTTTTTATAAACATTATGTGTCTTATGCAAGGGGAAGTGAGGGGCAAAAAATAACGCGAGTTGCCATAAATGTCGCGAGTATATTTAAAGATCTATCCACTTGAGGGCGCCGTTAGTTGACACTGCGAGAATATACTTGTTCGCGATTTTTGGCGGCTCACGCCCAGTGTTAGATTCAACCCTCGAACCGAACGGTCATCCGAAACTAGGTAATTGATCCGTTTGATCGATAAGTTTTTTATTATTTTATTTAAATATTAACTTGTTTTCTTTATCTATTTGCTATTTTTCAAAAAATTTAAAAAAATTAATCAAGGGGTGCGAAAAGTAATTGTAAATTTATTTTTTATTTTGATTTAATTAATTTTTTTCTATGTGCGCGTTAATTTGTCTTTAATATATAATATTTTCCTTTTTTTCTTTTGATATAATTGTTGAAATTTTCATTGATTATAGATCATCATGAAAAAGACAAGCAATATAATTGTTGTGATAATATTTTGTGAAAGTCTGGATAAAAAATACTGGATTTTTGTATTTACAAATTATTAAAATAAATCAAAAAATTTTGTGGCAAAAAATAAAAAGAGGATCATCAAATGACCTCTAGATTTTAACCGAGTGACACATTGACCGCATTTAGATTGACATTTATAAATTAAGATCAAATAGATGTAGAAAAAAAAAAAAAATTAACGAAATAATTTGCTTTAAATATTTTCATCCAATAAATTAATAATAATAATAGTAATAATAATGAAATTTATAAATGAATTTTAAATATAGATTTAATGTTAGTTGATGCAGCAACTTGAGATGTTAGCATAAATCATAAATATTTTATAACGATGCAATCGAAAATCATTGCTCAAGTCCATCTGCGAAATAGTATCGTATCCCAATAAATTGGCACAAAAACTTTGAGCTCTTATGTAAGACAGATTCGATATTTATACTCTGGGATAAAAATAGTTATTTCAAGTAGCCAAACCCACTAAGGTCCGAGTTACTTTGTGTTAAAAGTATTTATTTATTGTATATATTATTTTTCAACACGATAATTTCAAAGGTATATACATTAATTAATCATTTATTTCATCATTTTGACAAATTTAAATTTTTTAAATTGTTAAATTGATGAAACATTTGTTGGGCTAGGCATGACACTTTACTTGCCAACTAAAATGACAGACAACAAATGTCTCTATCAATTTAAGCTTTTAATTTTGCAAAAATAAAAAAAACACATTTACTCGAGCAGCTTTTTGGCAGATCAAATTTCTGTTTGTCAAAAATATTTATATAAATTTAATTGAAAGCAAAAATGTATTTATAAAACCTGCAACTATATGTATATTTATATTAGAAAAAAATAATTGGGTCAGTGTCAAACTCTTGGTGACTTGGTGACACCAAACACACTCGCACACCCGAATAATTTAAATCGGTCAAAGTCAACCCCGCGATCTTCTTCAAGTCAACAAGGGAATAAAAAAAAGCAAATCCTATATATACAAAACGACAATGTTAAAAAGAGACGTAGTTAAATAATCAGCCAAATAAATCCACCTGTTTTAGAAAACTTTCAAGTGGATAAATCTAAAAATCTAAAAATGGCTTACGTTTTACCCCAGCCAACTAAATATATAACGACCGCCAAATCCGGGCAACTATTACGTCATAACAGCGCAAAAGATATATATTTTTTTTCTTTATAATTTGATTTATTATTTTTTAAATATTTTTTTATATATAATATAAATAATGCAATCACTTGTTATATTTTTAGATATAATTTTTATATAATTTTGTTTTAGCGAACGAGTATATACGCGGTAGGATTTTGGTTGTAACCGTCTGACTAAATAAATAAAATTCGAAATAAAAAAAATATAAATTATTAACGAAAAATGGATGCAAGATTTAGAAGTAACCTCGCCATGATTGGGCGCAATGAGCCCATCACCAAGAAGGCTAAATTTTGGCAGAGTTATGTTCGTGCCCTCAAGGGTAAGAACAATATAAATTTAATTATCAATTTATATGATAATATTTTTTTGCTAATTTAATTTTAATAGGTACCGATGACATGAGGGCACCTGAACACACCCACAGACCAAGAGGTTTATTCAGTGATTTTCCTGAATTACGTTCATCAACATCATGGCCATATGGCAAATCAATTTATGAAAATCCACTACATGCATCTGATCGCATCAATGTACCCGGATACAGGTAAATTATTTGCCATTCTTTTTGTTTTTTATCAATAAATTTATCCGCATTATTAATTATTTTTTAAATTATTTATATTTTTCAAGATACTTGCCAGTTCATCGGGAAATCTATGGCTCATCACCAAGACAACTGTATCCTCATCAATACAAGCCCGTTGAGCGCTTCACCTCCGGTACGTACTAACCGCACGAACCACGTCTCTGGAGCTAGAAAAGAAAAAAAAAATTCACGTCAAATTAATCAATTTACACATATATTAATATATGTCAAACATCAAGATAAAAAAATAAACAAAAAAAAAAAACAAAAAGTGCACTCGTTGCACAAATAATTTACAATAATAATCGGACTAATTATTTTATTTTAATTTTTTTAGTTTATTTTTTTGTTCAATTCTGTTTTGGCAGAGTTTTTTTTTTCGCTTTTTGTTAATTTATTGAGGACTGATTATCATGTTCTTTAGCACGATTTTTTTACCATGTCAAAAGACTTTTTATCAAATCAACAATTAAAATAAATTACAATTTTAAAAATTTCAAATTATTTTTGTTTCAAATCTCTGTACATTTTTTTTCCATGAGAAATGAATTTATTGGAGATTTCTATTGTTTTTTTTTTCTTATTTTATTTTATAATTGTTTTTTGAAATTTATAATTTGTAATTTATTTTTATTTTTCGTTGATTAATATTCATATGCCTGCGATCAGCCTTGCTTGTGCTATCCTGATATTATTCGCGGGAGAAAAATAAATATTTATTAAGCAAAAAAATTTATTTTTCTTTTTTTCATAAAATCAAATACTTGCTCGTATCATATCGTGTTAATCCGTGTTTTAATGAAATTTATCAAATCAAGTGCTAATATATTATTATATAAGAAAAAAAGAAAGAAAAAAAAAAATATTACTCATCAAATCTCGGAGTCGTAATGTATATGTGTCATATAATATTTAAAAAAAATAAAAAAAAAAAAAAATATAGAGAATATAACAAACTAAATTGTCTGTTTTTTTCTTATTTATTATTAATAATATTGTTGATAAAAAATATCATTATCAAACTTCATATTATCGAACGCACGCACGCAAAGAATTTTACAATTATAAAATTAATTACGCAATAATTATTTAAATAAAAGAAAATATATAAAACAAAAATTAAAAAATAATAATTTTTTGTAATTTATATATATACATCCCAAGTCGATCATATTATTAATTTATTGTCTTCACTACGTTGTTTGTTGATTGCAAAATTAAAAAAAATCATCTGTAATATGAAAAACTACAAGCCATTTGTGGATTATATCACGAAAAAGAAAAAAAAAAAAAAGTCATCTTCAATGTCATCGGAGTATTAAAATCATTTTATTAAAAAACAAGAAAAAAAAATAAAAATTAATAATAAAAAATAAATCGGCTTAATGCCGATTTATAAATATAATTTATTTCAGACTTTGATGATTTTACTGGCAAATGGCTTCATCTTCATCGTCTTGCTGAATTGAGCAATTTAAAACAACAACAAATCATAAGAAAATGGAAAAATCGTGAAAATAAATTGACTGAATCTTTGTTGAAAATAAAAGTACTCAAAAATCGTCGTACACTTGTTTGTACACCGGAAATAAATTACGTTCCAATTCTTGGACGTTCATTTTATTTTTACTAATTAAATAATTGATTAATAATTATGTGATCAACTTGGGAATATTATAAAAAGAAAATTATTTTGTATGTGTGCATGCGTACGTTGAATATTGTTTGAAAAAAAAAAAAATATAAAAAATATGTCATTTGACAGAGAATAAATATATAAATTGGTAAAATTAATAATCGTGTTCGCCAAACTTCCGAAAAAGCTAGAAACGGGCTTAAAAAATTAACCAACATTTTATATTAAATTATTAATTTTTAAAAAAATTAATAACTAATTTTAATTTATCAATAATTTAGAAAAGAAAAAAAAAACATTTTAAAAGCATTTTAAATAATTAAAAGCCACTTAAAAATTTCAGTCTTTTTCAGAAGATGGCATGTTTTATTTTTCTTTATTATAAAAAAATTGATAAAAATTAATGAAATCCCTGTATTTGTAGTGTTTGTTGATAATATACAGTGTGACAATTCGGCAAGGTCAGTAAGTGCAATAATAACTCGACAATTAAAAATAATTAAAAATAATAATGAGACAAGACACATGGACAAATTGGAAATAACGTAATACTCATGTCAATATGTCTTTTTTTTTTTTTTTTTTTCGTATTTCTTTTATATTGGATAAACACCTTCTCAGCGAAACCTTTTGATGCGGATAAGGCCTGGAATGATCACTTGGACCGATTGGCTGACATCGACAGATCGTATCCATCTCAGTCATCCCTATTATCTCGTCACAAGAGTCCCGCCCTGACAACAAAACCGCTGTTTGATATACACGGTTGGTACCAACTTAAAAAACCCGCAATTATTAATAATATTAAATAAAAAAAAAAAAATTGATAATGAAAAAACAATACCAAACAAAACAAAACAAAAAAAAAAAAAATCGAAAAACCAAAATTTAGGAAACGTGTTGGACAGTCCATTGAGATCATTTCCATCGCTTTTGGGAAGGAAGAATTTCTTTGATCTATTGGAGCCAAGTCCAACAGCACCAATCACTTCATTCAACAGGGATCCATGGTGGTATCCATCATATGCACCATACATACCAAGTTATGCCCAATTGAGCAGTCCTTTCTATCTCAGGGACAGCTATCTCAGCCCAGTTAAACGCAATTACTTATGGAGCAGACATCCACTCAGACCCTTTGGTAGGTTTATCATATATTTTTTTCATTATATTTGCTTGTTGTTTTACGATTGACCTGTAATCTGGGTTTTTTCTTTAATCAGTAAATTGGCAATCAATTTGATGGTAAATTGACAATTTGTTTGCTAATTTATTGGGAAATTTATACTTTTTTTTTTTTTTCAACTAAAAATTATTAGGTCACTTGTATATCAGATATATATAAAATATTAAAAACTTTAATATATATTGCCAGTAGAAAAAATAAAAGTATTTTCTATGCTTATTAATATTTATTTTGCAGAAAAGGATACGACGTCATCTCTTCTCGCGACATTATTGTTGTAAAACAGAGAAAGCTGAGACGACCTGATTAATAATCGCGGTACCGTTAAAAATAAAATAACGCGATTGTATATATATTAAAGAGCATGTCTGTTTCAGAGTATTGTAGCTTGAAATTATCAGCAGCAATCATCATCATAAACATTTTTGCATTCCAATATACAAATGTATAATGACCAAAAATAAATCAATCGACATATAGTAAATCGAATTTCTAAAAAAATATATATATATATTGTTTCAGGACAAAATTACTATTACTATTCGCAGCCCGTTCCAAGATTTCACTTTAATAGCCCAAACTACAATTATTAAAAGCCCAAGTGAGCAAAATTAAAACTATAAAATGACCAACTTGTGAATAATCAAACAATAATCATGAAAATATTCCAAAATTGATTATAGAATGTTAAATTTTGTTCATTAAAAAAGTGATAATATTATTAACCCTTAATGATGATTTCCTTTTTTTAAGGTCACGCGTTTAAATGATTATCAGGATGTATTTTTAATTTTATTTCATTGAGGCAATAAACACGTGCCACTTGATGAGTAAGCCTTATTCTGTTTTTTTTTTTTTTTTTTTTTTTTTTTTTTTTTTTTTTTTTCTTTTTTTTTTCTTTTTTTTTTTTTTTTTTTTTTTTTTTTTTTTTTTTAAAATCATCAATAATTTGTGTAGCTATTTTTTAATATTGATTATTCATTATTCATGTACATTTTTTTCATTCGATGTTTGTCAAGATTAGCAGTTTTATGCTTCGCTTATTGTCAAAATTATTTATATATTTATTTTATGAGCAGAAAAAAAAAATATGTGAATAATTATTTTGTCAGCATGGATAATTAATTTTCAAATTATTTATGTTAATTTTTTATGTGAATTTTTATGTCATTGTGATTAGCTATTTTTTGATAAATAATTATTATAATTATAATTTGTTTTTTTATTTTCAGCACACGCACACTAGACGTGCAAGGAAAATTTCAAAAATTTGAGAAGAACTTGGATTGAAATTTAAAAATACAAAAAAACATTATTTATTTAAATTACGAACGTCAAGATGATCTAGACTGGTCTTTTTCAACAAGCCTCACTCTAAAAATAAATAATAATTTAAAAAAACAAAAAAAAAAAAAAAAAAAAAGAAAAAAAAAAAATTTTTAAAAAAGTAAATTAAAAACTTGCTTTTTTTTTTCTTTTTTTTTTTTTTTTTTGTCTAAATAAATAAATAAATTATAAATTAAATAGAAATACGTTTCCACTTATTAATATGCACATCGTTGCAGCATAATTATTCAATGTCGATTAAAAAAATATAATAATATTTAAATTAATTTTAACAACAAAATTTTACAATAATAGGGATATTTATTATCTGAAAGTTACAACTCAAAAATTTATAATTATATTTTTGTTGTTTCTCTCATCGTCGAGCTTATCGGTATTTTTTTTTTTTAAAAAAAAAAAAAAAAAAAAAAAAAAAAAAAAAAAAAACATTTTCTTCTTTCTCTAATAACGTAAATAATAAAATAAATAATAGCAATGTTGAGCACAACCGTTTGAAATGATTATTTAAACAATAATAATGACAGTTATTATTCGGCTACAATTTTATATACTAATTTTCAATTATTTGCTCAATTTATTATTTACGTGCTACTAATGTTTGTCTTATTTATTTTTTATCGGCGTTTGGTTATTTTTTTTTTTAATATATTATTCTCAAGAAAAAAATATTTATTTTTATTTAACATAAACGTCAATTTGATTTTACAACACAACCCAGTTTTCACAATGGATTATTTTCAAGAGAAGAAAATACTTTTTTCATTTAAAAAGATAATTTTTTTCTTTTCTTTTGCTAAATTTTTAAAACTGCGTTAATTATTATTATCATTATAATTTTTCAAATACATAAATATCCAATCAACTTATAATTATCTATACAGAGGCAGCATCGCCTTAAAAAATACTATATTTTATTGAATTCATTTTTTTTTTTTGTTTATATTTTTTAGTACACTCATTTGTCCATATATAATATCTTCATTCACTCGGTTAAATTCGCATATGCACAATGGTGTTTCGATAAAAAAATTAAGTAAACAAAGAAACAAAAAAAATGCAATGTTGTTATTGAAAATAGCACAAAATTAAATAACACAGTTTAACCCAGACTTGAATGAACAATATCATCACCAGGACGTTATAAAAAATAATAATAAATAAACGAAAAAAAAAACCCCTAAAATAGTTATATGATGAGTGACCAAGAAAAAAAAAAAACAATCTAATTTAATAATTATAGTAATAACAACTAATGAAGAATAAATAAAGCACATTTACGAAATGCATATTTTCTTTTTTTCAAGATGGAAGTACTCGTTATGTATACCCAGTGATTATTTAAAAACAAAAAGTCAGAATATTCAGCTAAAACTCAACAGTGTCATTAAAAAGTTGAATACAAAATAAAAAAATTATTATAAAAAAAAAAAAACAACAACAACAGCTCAGATAATTTAATTAACAATTTTTTGTTTCTTTTTGACTAAATTATCTCGAGTTTTTTTTTTCTTTGTATTCAAATTTAACGGAAGAGGTAATTTTTAAAAATATATACTTAACGTTATTAACGATACTGGATTCTCTGACGTTCCACAACTGTAAAAATAATATATATTTTCTTCTCCAAGTTGAAATAATCTGATGAAAATAATAACCTTCGTAATAATAAATAAATAAATAATACCTAGAATGACATTAGTGTTGATTGCTATGCAGAATCAGTTGTATACGATGATCATTTTTTGGTTTTTTTATTATTTGAATTTTTTTGTGGTGTTGCTGGTCTACTTGTTTGTACACCAGTCATACCACCATACTGATACTTGGCTTTTTTCTCAGATGGTTTTAGAATCTATTGATAAAACATTTTTATTAATATATTTTAAGTTTACCAAAAAAAAAAAAAAACAATAATAATTACCTGAAAACTGCACATGAGATTTTCATCGACACTCATCATACCACCAGCATTATCAAATTCACCACAATAATTTGGTGCTGAAAACAATGTGACAAGTTGTCGTTTTGCGAAAAATTCATATCCATCCTCAACAACTTGATGAGCTCGGCATATTAAATCCATATCATGACGATTTAAAAATTTCGATACAACATCTGGACCAAATGTGAATGATACACCTCTATCATTTTCTCCCCAGCCCTAAATTTCATAAACAAAAATAATTTAATAAACAATAAAACGATGATGATGATGATGATGATGTGATTCTACCTGAACATCTTTATCAGGATCAGACCATAAAAGATCACAAAGTAATCCAGTATCTGGTACATCAGTTGGTCTCATAATTCTTCTTATTTGTTCCATTCCCTGATTGAATAAAATAAATCATTAAATAAATGATAAAAAAAAAAAACAAGACAACAAGACTTACCTGTAAATCTGGACTTAGACCACCATGACAACAAAAAATTTTTTCATCAATAATTGCAGCAATTGGTAGACAATTGAAACAATCAGTAAATGTTTTCCATAATTTAATATTATATCTGCGTTTGCATTCGTCATAAAAACCATATATTCTATTGATACTTGCACATTCATGATTACCACGTAGTAAAAAAAAATTTTCTGGATATTTAATTTTGTATGCAAGCAATAGACAAATTGTTTCAAGTGATTGTTTTCCTCTGTCAACATAATCACCGAGAAATAAATAATTTGATTCTGGTGGAAAGCCACCGTACTCAAATAATCTCAATAAATCAGTATACTGTCCATGTATATCACCACATATTTTTAATGGTGCTTCAAGCTCAAGTAGTATTGGTTGTTGCAAAAAAATTTCACGACTTTTTAAACATAAACCACGTACTTCTGCTTCTGACATTACAACTGATTTTCCAGGACGACATCCTCGCACTGTTGATCAAAATATAAATAAATAATAACAGTAATAATAATGACAAATAAATAAATAAATAAATAAATAAATAGTTAATCTAATTAATAAATTATTTATCTACAAATAAATTAAATAAAATAGGAAAATTTGTTATTGTTAAAATTAAAAAACATGATAGATTGGTTTAACATGTGTTGGCTTCTCAACTCGTCAACAAGCCAGTTCTCCAATATCCATTGATTTTATATATACACACATATTTTTAATTTATTTATAGACACACGACCATGAACAACTCATTCATGCAAGTTTAATTATTATCACATTGGTTATTGGAAAACTGTATGGTAAATTTAACTCAATAATTGAAAAAAAAATATAATAATAATAATAAAATCAAACATCAAAATCAACAATTTAAAATATCAAAATAATATCAACTTGAAATTGGGCTGCTTTTATTATAAAATTAAAAATAATTATTTATTTATAAAATATATTACTTTGCATTACGCATAACCCAAATATACAAGATACTCTTTTGATAATTTATTATTTTCAAGTACGACACAACTTTCATGCTTAAATATATCATTCATTACTCAACTATTACATTTATTAAATATTGTTTTTTTAGGTAAAACAAATAATTAAATAATAAAACAAGTAATATGGGTGTGTGTGTGTAAGTGTGTGTGTGTGTGTTGATTGTTCTTTTTTTAAACCTTTCTCATACCCGAAAATTCCGACAGGAATATATCAGCTAGTCTGCCCTTCTTCTGGACTTGCTCGGTCTGTGTGTTAAATACTTTTTCCGTTTTTTTTTTTTTTTAATTATTTAATAATCCAAGTTGCAAAAACAGAAAATGAAAAAAAAAAAAATACCGTCTAGTATATATTTTATTTAGGAAAAAAATTCTTCTACAATGATAATGGCTGGATGAGAAAGTTTTGCATCAACACCTTGTTCTTAGATTGTCAAATAAAAATAATAATTAGAGCAAGGTTATTGTTGTGATATTATTATTTAGAAAAAAAATAAAAATATACAAACAAATCTAAGAACAAAGTGTCATTAATCTAATTGATATAAAAATTATGTTTTTAACACCTGCCACTGAATTAATCATCACACATTCTTTTTCATTTTTTATAGAGAAAAAAATAATAAATAATGTCAACAAATGATAACAGAGACATACACACACAGACACACACACAACACACAACACACTTGTAGAAAAAAGAAAATAAAAAAAAACCACAATTAACAATAAACACTTAATCTTTGATTAATAATAATTTAAAAATTAATATTTTTTTAAAACATAAATAATAGCGAATGAGTGAGTGAGTGAATGAATGAGTAAGAGAGAGAGTGAGTGATTAATGACACAATGTTGTTGAATTGTTGATGACAATTTAAATTATAAAATATTACAATTGTAGGTAATTGTAATGTAATTTTATAAATGATTAATGAATTTGTTAGTTTAATGAATAATTTATGTTAATACATACCTTCAAGTAATCTTTCTATTAAGCTATCGATATTCAAGTCGACATCCGCCATTTTTTTGGAGTAACTGAAGTGTGCACTGGATGTTATCACTGTGTTGAGAAAATTTGTCGATTTTCGTTTAATCCACTTACACGCACTTACACATATTTTACCCTTTCATAATGTCGCCATTTTGATTGTCGACCGACCGATTGTCGATAAAGTAACTGGGTTTTTTTCAAATTTATGTTTGAAAAGACGCGCGAAAAAATATATAGACTTTAAATTATTTATAAGTATATACAAACACTTTTGTGTTGAATAATAATTATTATTTATTATCATTTATAATGATGACAATTTTTTTTGTATAATGTTTATCAGAGTTTTACGAAAAAAATAATTAATTACATAATTTTCTACTATTTCATCGTCGTTCCTCCGATTTTGGCTAATATATTTTCGTTCTTTTCCAAGAGTCTTCAAGATTTCTCTGAGAATCTCCGAGTCTCATTTCCTTATTTTTCTTTTATTTAATATGTTGAACGAAGAAATAAACATATATGTAAAACACACGGTGAGAGAAATACCCGCGAAATTTAAATTTACACTTTTATATGTGTATTTAATTTTTACAGGTCCAAATATACGCTTCATTATTATTTTGAAGAAAGTTTTAATATATAATTCTCAGGACAAAATGAAAGTAAAGTATCGACACAAAAAAAAAAGAAATGAAGCAGGGATATAGTTTAATCGGTTTCATCGTATATACTCGCAGTTGAAGAATGTTTTTTTTTTTTGTCTTTCCCTTCACCTTGGCTTTTACTCTCACAATTGTTTGTTCTGTGGTTTTAACCCGTTTGAAAGTTCAAGTGAAATCACAAGTAGTTTAGTTTTCATAAACCACACTGTAAATTTTATCTTGATTTTAAAATTATTTTATCAACAATGAAAAAAGTGTTTTTTAATCAGTTTGCTTTACAAAAACAAAGTGTTATGTAAAATTATTGTCACTGGATAGTGCTGCCATCCCCGGGAAAGAAAATCTTTGACAATATCAATTTGAAATAAATAACAATCATCCGAGTGATAAATCAAAAAGATAAAAAATATATATATTTATTTATAATATACTTTGAGAAAGATAAATTATTTCGTTACGTCATTACAAATTTACGACGGTAACGCCACAGAAATGTAAAAAACGCCGGCGCGCACAGACTATTATCACCTACAAACTAACACACAAAAATTCCAAACGAAAAATATAATAAAAAAAATATATATTACACATACCCAAGATATATAGAACATAATTTTCAATCACCGTTCAAGATGGCTGGATTCTCTCAGCTGTCGTTGTAAGATAAAACGTCTGAAAAAAAAAAAAAAAAAAAAAGTTATGAAAGTTATTAATTTTGTTAAATAAATTTTTTTTACGTGAGTGTTATTGTACAAGTGATTAAAAATAGCAACAAACAAATGGTAAGTCGATTAATTTTAATATTTTTAAATTATTTTTTTCAATATTATTATCTCCTGGGTGAACTCAACGCCGAATTAATTGGCGGGATACTTTTAAAAATACTTTGCATATTTTTGTGTGTAAATTGTTCCGAACAATAATTATTATCAATTATTCAATTGTTTAAACGATCAGTTGAATAATATTTCTAAAATATCCATGGAAAATGATTTATCTTTTTTCTTTAAGAAATATTTAAGGCATTCTTTGTTTTTATCGATTAGATATTGATTTTATCTAATCTTAAAAGAAAGATTCTGTTTACTTGGGTAAAAGTTTATCGCATTCATAACTTTAATCTTTTTATAATATAAAAATACAAATTTATAATATATTTTTGTGTTTTTATTGTCACAAAGTTCATGATTATCATTGAGAGGGGAAAATGTCAATAAATATTATTGTAAATATCATCAAAATTGACATTTGAATAATATTTTAAAAATTTTAAAACATAAAATGTTATAATTTTCTAAATATAACAAGTGGTCCATTTGCATTTTGATAATAATAATTTTAATTTATTTCATTAACATGATACAACTTGTTCAAGGATTAAAATATAGGCTTTTTTTTTTTGAAAAAAATTTAGCATAAAATTTTCATTAAAATTTCTAATATACTGTACGTATTTTCTAAATCTGAAATTGGTTTTTTCATGAATTTACGAAATACAAGTAGGGCAAGCACTTTTCTAAAAAGAATAAATAAAAAATAATTATAATAATAAATAAAAGAGTTACGTGACCGAATAATAAACTCGAAAAAACAGCTGAGGTATTTTTTGATGACAAATTCTTTTATGTATGACGTAGAAAAGAATTAAAACACACAAGTTACTTATAAAGTTGATCCGAAATTTAATCTAAGAATATTATCGAATATTTTCTTTCGTGACGTTTTTGTGATTAATCTATATTTGTAATTTTAGTTGATATTTTTCTTTAAAAGACAGCAACTAATAAAGTGGCTTTGCTTGTTGATAATAATTATTTTTCTTTGGACAATATTTGAGGTCAATGACAAGTGAATCTTTTTTGCCATATATACGCAATTAATGAATGAAAAAGATAATTGATTTGTATGAAAAAAAAAAAAAAAAAAAAAAAACAAATTTTCTCATCAGATTAAAATTATATCAAAAATATAAAATTAGATATTATATTTCACAATTGCACAATATACATTCGATTGAATAAATAAAAAAATTTATATAAATTTTATATTCCCCCACAATATAAACTTTCTGTAATTAATCTTCAAGTTGTCCTTGTTTACATAATTTTATTTGAAAAAGCCCAATATGGTATATACATATACACAAAATATCAAATTACCTGCGCACTTAATTATTTACTCGATTACTTTATTGCAAAAAGTGTCGATATATATTTAAGAAAAATAATTCATCAAAAACCACAATTTATTTGTAAATAATAATGAATGGCATGAGTGTTAAAATGGAAAAAAAGAAACAAAAAAAAAACCAACTCATTCATTTATTTCAAAAGCAAATGAAAAATTATTGTAAAATACGTATTAAAACTACAATAATATGTGAATATAATGATGATAATATAATTAAATTGATGATAAAATAATACGACACTGCGACTGATGGACCAGGCTAATAAATACTGGGACTTTGTACTTTGTTGGATTATAATTATGTATATATTTGTAATTCTCATTCAGTTACATTCAGTCATTCTCTTGATATTACAACATTGTCAATAATTTTAATTTGATCAAATTTACTAAATAATGTTGGACCATTTTGATAGACATGTGATGTTGGTTTTGAGAACAAGACAAGATAGAACTGAGAGAAGATTAAGACATAAAAAATATGCAAATCCACCACCAATGGAACCACCACCACAATTACTTAATAATAATAATCTTTATACTGATTTTAATATTAATTTTAGTGAAAATATCAAACAAGAAGATTCAAGAAAAATAAATAAGGTAAAAATATATTAAAGGTATTTTATTCGCTTGATTGAATATTTAATTAAGTTGAACGAAAATTCATTACAATGAAAATAATAAACATTTGTTACGGTAATTAGTGCAGTCTTTTGCTTGAGTTGACATGATGGAACTAAACATTTTAAATTTTAAAAGTAACGCATCGTTAATTATTTGGACTAGTCAATAAATTAAATTATTTCTTTTTTTTTTTAAAAAAAAAAATTTTAAATATTAAATAATGTTTGCAGTTGGTTTGTTTTTGTTTTAAATATTATATTGCTTATCATGCAAATTAATAAGCATGCTTCTTCAAAGTCCAATGACACTAATAATAACTCCACTATAATAAACTTTCTCATTATAAAATTTAATTGCATAATATTATTAGTTTCAGTATGTCATTGATAAGACAAAAGTCTTATTATAAAATAATATTATTATTTTGCCAATAATTATTTTTATCACTTAAAAAATGAGTCGCTTTTTGTTTAAAATAATGTAAGCCATCATCGAGTTGATAAGCAGATGAAAGACATACCTTGTTTTTGTATTTTTTTAATTTAATTTTTTTTCTTTTCTGTTACTTGATGATGACCACTGACATAAAACGTGGTTGGGTCAGTGTGGGTAGGACATTACCCACTTGTTGTTGTTATTATCAAATGAATATTATCAATTTTGAAAAAAAAAAAAAAAAACTGACTGTTTTGTATTTATGATGATTATTATTGGCTTTGTATTTTATTTATAAGCACAATTGTCCTATTATTTGTTCTTCCTTATTCTGGAATATTTTTTTTTTACTATCAATATTTGATTATAATAATTATCACGAGTGTTTGTGTATCTACTTGTGCGAGGAAATTATATATCAAGGACAACAAATATATCATCAAGAGTGGGGCAATTATAACTTCTATTGAAAAAACATTTTTCAACTTCAGTAAACTCTCAAACTTTGATAGACTTGGAAGTATTATTTTATTGTATAAATTAAGCTAATCTATTTGTATGTTTGCTGGTCTTCAGGGTCTTCAGTACGAAGCCTTTATTTAATTTTTGTATATTTTTTTTTGTCATTGTGGTTATTTAAAATGAATAAAGAAAGTGGCAATGAAGAAGCAAGTACAACAAGTAACGACACATTGACAGTAATAAGTAAAAAAAAAGATGATGATAATAATATTGATGAATCAAATTCAAGTCTTGATACTTTGACTGGAAGCAGTGAGGCACAAATTTGTACTGTTGATAATATTGATAAAACTGTTGAAAAAAAAAAAGGACGTTTTGGATCATTTAAAAATACATTATTCAAGACGAAAAAGAAAAATAAAAGTTTAGATTATCATACATCAACTGATGTAGAATTTTATGAAGATGATTCAACAACAAAAGGTGCTTGTTTTATATTTTATTTTTTTTTTCATATGAAAAAACTAATATTATTTAGTATATGCATTTAATAAAATTAAAATATTTGACTTGATCTAGTTTAACATAAATTTTAGAAGCCCCATAAATATCATATCATGAACCAAATAACTGACCAATATTATTTTTCTTGGTTTTAAAATAAATACAGAATTAAATAATAAATTAACGATGGATGATAATCAAATAAAAGAATCAGTATCATCAACATCAACAACAAATCAAACAGTTAAAAAAATGATGAAAAAACGTAAATCAATTGTTCGTAAATTGAGTTTAAATAAATTTCGTATTGGAACAAGTGAACAAGATAAACAAGAAGCACCAAGTGGTCAATCATCACCCAGTTCATCTGATACAGTTAAATCAATTTTAAATAAAACCTCAATATTAAAAAATAATAATAAAAATGATAAGTTAACAACAACAACAACAACAACATCATCATCATCATCATCATCATCAGCGACACCAATATTTGAAAATTGCAAACCATCTTATACAACTGGGGGACAACAATATGAACAAGAGAAGGGAGTTGATGTTGCTGATGTTGTTGATGTTGTTGATGATGAATATTTTATTGACGACACTAAGAAACCAGACAAGTTTCATGAAAAAACAGTCAAGACTATAACTTTATTACAGACTGACTTGCCTTCATCAGTTACAATTGGTACTGGCAACACTCAACAGACCACCGTCAATGGTGAGATTCAACAATTATTATTTATTTATTTATTTCAAATAAATATAGTGAAAGTTTATTTTAATATTTAAATAACAAGTGTTTGTGTTTGATGAGAATATAATTAATTTTTTTAAATATAATTACTACCATTGTATTCTTTTATATTATATATTTTCTCAGGTAAATTAATTTTTTTGTTTATTCACTTTCCAACATTCTTTAGCCGAATTGAAAAATAATATTGAAAGTGTTGTTGGTGATGAAACAACAATATCATTGCCATCATTAAAATCAACCGAAGAAGAAATTATTATAAATAAAAAAATTTTGAAAAAGAAACTAAACGTCAAATCAGAATCAGAATCATCAATTATAAATTCTGAAAAACCAACAATTGAATTACGCAAAAAGCTATCATTGGTGGATGAAAAAAGAGCAATATTTCAAAAAAAATATTTTACAAGTTATTCAAAAGACGATTCAATTTGTACTGTCGTTGATAAAAATTTTGATTCAATAGCTGACAAAGATATTGGCAAAAAATTATCAAGACATATTAGTGTACGTAACTTTGATGGTCTATCAACAATTGAGGGTGCAGATTACAACGACGACGACGACGACGAAGAAGAAGATATTTCTGGTTATATTGAAAAAAATATTGATGTAAAAATTGATGATAAAATTGATAGAACAATTAATACACCAAGATCATTGTCAATAATGTCAACTGAAAGTACAGATATGCCACGACGACTCAGTGGGGACAGTGGGGTGAGACAAATTATTCAATTTTTTTTTTTGATTTGTTTTTTTAATTAATCAACTAAAAATATTAATAAATTATTTCCTTGATGTGTGTATTTTGTGTACTTAATTTACGATATTGATTTTTGTTTCTTGTTTTTTTTTTTTTTTTTTTTTTTTTGTACTGAATATTTATTTTCACACGTATTATTATATGGTGCGGATCGATAGCTGCACTTTGCGGTTCTCGGTTAAGTTTCGTGTTACATGCAGATTTCTCAGGCTACTTCATACCGAGTATATAATTTTTTTTTCAAAAAATAAATCCACTAATAATAATAATAATAATGATGATGATTAAATATATTAAAAACAAGTTTAAACCAGAAAATGATAATTATTATAGATCAACATTTATTTATTTATTTAATTTTTATTTTTCATCTTAAAGACCCACAACAACAGGGTGTATATAGAAATATTCACCAGGAGATGATATGATTTTTTTAATTATTCAAAATATAATTTAAATGCTAATAATTGTATTTTGTTTTTTGTTTTCTAGTCGACACATAACAGCGTGCCAAATTCTGGCATCGGTGAAAAGCGTGAACATTTATATAAAATACTAGTAATTGGTGAATTGGGAGCTGGTAAAACATCAATAATAAAACGATATGTTCATCAATTTTTTTCACAACATTATCGTGCAACAATTGGAGTTGATTTTGCACTTAAAGTTTTAAATTGGGATCCACATACAATTATTCGTCTTCAACTTTGGGACATTGCTGGTATATTTATAAATTTATTTGAATCTAATAATCAACTAAATAAATAATTAATAATAATTATTATTAAATTAGGTCAAGAAAGGTTTGGCAACATGACAAGAGTTTATTACAAAGAAGCTGTTGGTGCATTTATTGTGTTTGATGTCACGAGAAGTGCAACACTTGAGGCAGTTGTTAAATGGAAACAAGATCTTGATTCAAAAGTACAACTACCAGATGGTTCACCAATACCGTGTGTACTACTTGCTAATAAATGTGATCAACAAAAAGAAGGTATTGTCAATACACCAGGTAAAATGGATGATTATTGTAAAGAAAAAAATTTTTCTGGATGGTTTGAAACATCAGCTAAGGAAAATATTAATATTGAAGAAGCTGCTAGATTTCTCGTTAATAAAGTAAGTCAATTCAATCAATAATTATAATTCACATAGGTAGATGTTGAATTTAATATCTTTTTTTTTTTTTTTCCATTAAGATTCTTCAAAATGATCAATTAATGAAAGGTAATGGTGAACAAGATCAAACAGATGGTGAAAGATTTGCATTAAATCAATCACCAACAAATTCGAAAAAATCATGCTCATGCTGACAATATTTAACAACAAAAACAACAACAAAATAATAAAATTAATTAAGAAAAAAACAAAAGACTATTCAATTTGCAATACTATATACATATTTTTTAAAATACATATACAATTTTAACACGTCTCGTTTAGACAATAGAGTAATAAGGTGTGCCTAATAAGCCTGTGACGTGCAATCAATATTACATTATCACCAAATGCTTCTACAATATTAATTTAATTATTATTTCAACTAAAAAAAAATTCTTAGAAGCTGCACCGAATGCCGTTCAATAATATAGTTAGCCAATAATTAAAATGTAAATGACGATAGATGAATAGATGGAAATTGCAATTCAAATCTCAGAGATTACATTCCATTTTACTAATTTCATCAGCTGTATATTCTTTATTTTAATGATAATTTTACATTCAAAAAAAAGAAATATATATATTTCATTTTGGCCTTTAATATATTATAATCAATCAATTTAATATTTTAATTTTTTTCGTAGATTTAAGTGTCGCCTTTGTGCCATTAAAAATAAAAAAATAAAAATACTTTAGCAGCTATTTTATTGAAGTTGACAAGTTTAAAACGTTGTTTATCATGAAATTTTATACAAAATATGTAATTATTTTTAAATGATTATTAAGAGATAATACGTATACGTAATTTTCCGATGAAATATATGTCAAACAAACAACACATACATCCACATGTACACAGGTCTTTTGTAAATAACTCAAATAACTAATTTTTTTTTTTCTCATTTCCTTAACTACGAGTTGTTTTATCAATTTTTTTTTTTTTATTTTCAAGATATTTATAATTATTAGATATATACCTATATAATTATGATGCACTATTATTTTGTTGCCAAATTATCTCAGCAATTTATTGTTCAGTATGTATTTTTAATTGTTGTTTTTTTCTTTTTTTTTAAATATCCTTTCGTTTTTTTAATTTTGACGTCATTAAATTATATGATTGTTATTGTATATATATAAATATTTTTGTGTTTATTTATTTATCCTGATGTTTGATATTTATTTAGTTATTTTGAATTTGGGCTAGACAATTTCAAGTTACGATAAACAAAAGGCTCAATTTCACGTGAGACAAATTGCTTTTATCTTTTTGAGGGCAAAATGATCAAAGAAACATGTATACCTGACTTGGATTCAAGCAAGATTAAACATCATGATTGAATTTTAAATTCAGTTTGAGAAAAATCAATTCAAAAAGAGAAAAATAAATGAGATAGAAAATATATCAAATAAAAATAAATGAATTATTAAATGTTAAATTACAGCTAATCAAATGTCTTGAGAAGAGGCCTCATCTTTCTTTTATATAGGATTATTTTGTTATTGTTGAGAAATATTTTTTTTTCTTTCAAGATAAAGCGACCCTGGTAAAATTAATTGAACCACAGAATGGATCGATTCAGCTAAACATTTTGAATTGTTTGAGAATGCCATTCTAAAGATTTCAAGGAGTATTGTCTTTCACTTGAAATAAATTCAATAACTTTAGAATATTATTTTACAGTAAACAGTATTATTTTTCAATTATATATTCATCGATATTATTCAAGGTAAAATTTTAAATAACAAATGACAAATACTTTTCAAGGTTTTTAAATTTTTCACCATGTGAATTTTAATTTCAATTACTTCAAAGTGATTAAAAATTAATTAAAAAAATATTCAATCAATAAAGTCGTCAAAGAGAATTAAAGTTTCCAATAATATTTGATTCTTAAAAAAAAAAAAAAAAATATCTAATTAATTTTTATCTTTGTATGGAAAAAGAGAGCGATGAGATAGAGTCAATTAAACTTGAAAAATATTGAATAATCAAAGGATTAATAATTAGCAATTATTAATTAATAATTACATATCAATACTGTATGGCATACATTCATGGTTTATCCAATCGTAAAACCAATTAAATTTAATTGGATAAAATTTATATACATTTTTTATATAATATGAATGACAGATGTCGACTGTTCTCATAATCTAGTCAACGTATTTTGCCAATCAATGCTCTCTTTTTATATATTTCAAAAGTACAATTACTTGGATAAATGAAAATTTGAAAATTGTCATTCACTTGGTTATTATTTAAAGATAAAATAATGAACAGTTAATTAAAATATGAAATGACGGTATCAGCTTTAAATATATAAGCATGAAACTTTGTCAATTATTCATTGGACTTGTGTATATGATGATGATAACTTGTAATGTAAAATCAGGATCAAAAGTTTTAGCCGATTAAATGCAACAGAATTGATGGTACTCAATCAATTCGTGCACATAGACGAGCATTAACTCAACTTGTTATTAAATTAAAACACAAGTGTAATTAATTCAAGCAGAAAATATCGAAAAATAAATAAATAAAGTCAATAGAAAAAATGTTTACTTTATTAATATTTTTGATGAATATAAAAACAAATATTGTGTTTTTTAAATTTAAAACTTAATAAACTGGTTCTTTGCGACTTCTGTATAATATTGCCAAATAACCAGCCAAATGGCCAACAGTAAATATTGCAATTAGACCAATCAAATCCATCAAATAATTATCTGATGAAAAACCATATTTATCAAGAACCCCTTGGCCAGATGATATGCATGGTTCATCAGGATCATCTGAGCATTCTACAAACAAATAATAATTCAATTAAACATGAGAGATGAATCATTTTCAAATGATATACTCACTAATGGCCCTGTATTCTTGCCATTGAATAACTGAAACAGCTTCAGAGCTATAGTAAAACTGTGACACATATTTAAGCCAAGATAGTTGAGGTGGTAAACTTCTAGAAAATTAAAAACAAAATAAGTCGCGTATGTAATCATTAAATTTAAATGTAAAATAATATTTACCCCAAATGAAGATAAATACCACTAAATACTAAAGTTATAAAGTCAATTGGAACTGATAACAATGAGGCAGTATCTAGTGACTCAAATGAGGCAGACATCAAACAACCTTAAATAAATAATCATTTTTAATTGTCCAATTAAAAGATTGTTTAATAATTATTAACTTTTACTAACCAACAGCTGTTGCTGATGTTGCACACAAAATAACTGGTATTGAAAAATAAATAAAACCTAAAAATCCACCTTTTAATCCGGCAATGAAAAGAAAAAAAAAAAAAAAAAAAAAAAAAAAAAAAAAAAAAAAAAAAAAAAAAAAAAAAAAAAAAAAAAAAAAAAAAAAAAAAAAAAAAAAAAAAAAAGTCTTTTTATTATTACAAGAACTGCAATTTTGCTAAAGTAAAATGGTCCAGGATAATAAAGACCACTGGCCATGTCCCTCAACAGGAGTGGCAATTCTTTTGGAAATGTATAAAATACACTGTAATTAAATGTAAATACAGTTTCAGTAACCACAAGATACATAAGACCTTGCATATTTTGTATGCTTCTTTGATCAATATTATCAGTAACATGAACATATGGTACTGCCAAAAGTAAGCCAATCAACATGTACATACTGAAACGTAGAATAATTGTTGACCAATTTCTCTTGTAATCAATGTAACTTCTCCATGCTAACCATTCAAGTTGTGTTATTGATTTAATTTTTTTAAAATCACTAACTTGCAATGTATCATCAGTGAAAATTTCATGTGGTGATTTGTTATTATCACTATCGAATTTACCACTGCAGCATTCATCAATAATATTATTTATTTTATCAAAATATTGTGATTTATTAAATTCACTACAAATATTATTGACTTTAATTTTTGACTCAAGTTCTTTATCACGTATTATTGATAATTTTGATACAAAAAATTCAGCATTATTAAATGTTGCTGGACAATGAAAACCAAGACTAAAAAATTGAGGAAAAAAAAAAAAAAATTAAAAATTAAATTAAATTTTATCAATAAATAAAAATAGCTTTTATAATACCTTGAAAAAAAATTAGTTGCATCATTAATTGTTCCTTGAAATGCAACTCTACCACCACCAGCAAGAAGTAAAATTTCATGAAATTCATTCAACAAACCAGATGCCGGTTGATGAAGTGAACAAATAACAATTCTTCCACTTTTAGCAACTTTTCTTAGTGTTCGTATGACAACCATAGCTGAATAACTATCAAGACCAGTTGTTGGTTCATCACAAAATAATATACTTGGTTCAGTTAATAATTGTACAGCTAATGATACACGTTTACGTTCACCACCAGACAAAGTTGATAATTTTGAACTCTGTGATTCTGTTATGCCTAAATCTGACATTAAATTTTCAATTCTTTGATCTCTGGCTGTTTTTCTATAACGACTATCCATTCTCATTCGTGCCATGAATTCCATGTGTTCTTGAACAGTCAATGATTCAATTGAAAGATCATCTTGTGGAACAAAACCAGATATTCTTGACATCATGTCACGATTTATCATTTTTCCATTTAAAAAAATATCACCAGTTGATTCACCTTTGATTCTTTTACTAATTGTTGCAAGTAAAGTTGTTTTTCCTGCTCCACTTTAAAGGAAAAAATAAATAAACAAAACACGTCAAGATATAAATAAATAAGCAAATAAATATATTTACCTTGGTCCTAAAATTGCTAACAGTGTACCAGACTTTACAGCACCACTTGCACTATGAAGAAGTTGAACATTTTCCATTTGTCGTCCTTTAAATAAATCTCTCCAGTATCCATCATTTTTATTTTTTTTAACAGTGTAAAAAATATTTTTCCAAGTTAAACACAAGTTTTTCGGTGAACACAATGGTGTTTCAGTTGAATTTTTATTTTTTTTTCTAATCATCTTGAGACAGAAATAAAATGAATTAGTTCAAGAGTTAACTGGTGCAGTGTCTTGGAACGAATGTTGAAAACAAGAAGAAACCACAAGATACATTTATTTTATCATTAAATTATCTTCCAGTTAATGAAAAATTCTTTCATCAACAAATTTTATTACTTTAATTAATTTTATCTGTATTCTTTTATGACTATTCCAATAAATAATATAAAATTTATTTACTTACTTTTTTATTATCGTCAAAATATGACATGTTTTTTTTTTTTTTTTATAAAAAAAACTAAAAATATTTATTAATTATTATTTTGAACACTTTTCAAATAACACTATATATTCCGTAATAATAATTTATTGTTTCATATATTTTTCCGAATGAAGACCATCAACTGTTACTCGGGGGTGCAGACTGAAATCAAGTTTTACATGTTGACCATTATACTGGTGAAGTGGTGATAAAGTGGTTTTGCTCGGAAACAGTAATAAAATACTCACAGACAAGTGTGAGAAAAAAAAATTGCATAAACTTGATTTTAATTTATTAAAAAAAAATAATTAACTAAACAAGTCAATTTATTTGATTATTGAAAAATAATTTTTGATCAAATTTAATTTTATTTTAAATTTTTAAATTTGCAAATTAATAATAATAATAAGATTTTATGGAAATAAAATTTATATTCAGGCTCAATAATTATGTGATTGAAAAAAAAGAGGTAATTAAATTAATTCAATTAAATGACGTCACAATTCTACGACCGACATGAGGGACATCTCTCTAGAATTTTCATGTACTATACATGTATACAATTGTTGTTTGTGTTATTTATTAAATGATTGATTGAATTCGATTCACAACAATTCACAACCTCTCTCTGATATTTAATAATTATTGTGGTAAAATTGTCATTTATTCAGTTGTAATAAAATAAAAATAAAAAAAACATCAAAGTATATATCAATATTAAACTGAATAAAAAAAATGATGGAGCTAGACACAACTTGTAAAGTTGAAGTAACTGATGATCCTTCAAAAGAGACAGTTCAAGAGGTTCATAATAATGAAAATGATGTGTCAAACAAAACAAACGAGGCATATTTAAGAACATATAATAATTTGGAAATATGGAAAAAATCAAATAACATGACTGGTTGGTCAGAAGATGTGTTACTAATGTATTTTGAAGATGTTAAAAAACTATATTCACCAATTACAATGAATGCAATATTTACTAGACTTCAATTAATGATGAAAAATTATCATAAAATTAACATTGATCGTTATGATAAAGTCATGAAATTTTTGAAACAAAATGAGCAAGGTTACAAGGCAAAAAAAACATCAGTTTTTAAAGCTAATGAAATTCAAAAATTCATTGACACAGCTCCAGATTATATATATTTACCTCTTAAAGTAAGTTGACAAAAATATAAATTATATTTATGTAATGATTGGTATTTATTTAAATTTATTCTACAGGTTGCAATGATATTGGGTGTCACTGGTGTTTGTCGAGGAACTGATTTACATGCATTGGAACTTAAAAATATTCAATATTTTGAAGATAATAAATTGACAATAACACTGTTCAACAAGATAAATCTAACTAATCGTGTTTTTACACATAAAGGTGTATGGAGTAAGCTTATAAAAAATTATGTAGACTTACGTCCACAAGATGTAGAAACATCAAAATTATTTTTACACTATCAACATGGAAAATGCACAAAAATACCAATTGGAAAAAATAAAATTGCCA
This sequence comes from Aphidius colemani, assembly GCA_030523065.1. Lineage (NCBI taxonomy): Eukaryota > Metazoa > Arthropoda > Insecta > Hymenoptera > Braconidae > Aphidius > Aphidius colemani. The sequence continues at coordinate 31,773 of JAPYYR010001037.1, read as the reverse complement.
AGTGGCCATGTATAATAGCCAAATTTTTAAAACTACCAAAACCAGAATTGTATGCAGGACATTGTTTTCGTACAACAAGTACTTCTCTATTTGCAAAACGTGTGAAACATGTTAGAAGCCAGAAAAATTCTAAAATAGCTTGCACTAAAAATTCTACTGAACCACTTGATCCTTTTTCATCATCACCATCATCACCATCATCAAATATTATTGAAAAAATAGAACCAACAACACCAGATGTTACTGATGAAACAAACGACAACACTAATATTGACAGTCTAGAGGTTGATCCATTAAACATAAGTGACTTAACACCACCACCACTACCACTATCACAATGTCATGATAATTTTTCAACATCAACATCTCATTCACAAGGGACAAATTATCACTTTTTAAAGTTCAATAATTACTTCTCTAATGAATCAGATGAACAAGAGTCAACTACTTTGAATGATGATAATTTATCAAAATTAATTCCTACTGTAGACTTAACAGAAATCAAAAAAGAGGATTGTAATAATACAGCTAATCAAAATGATAATAATCCATCAGTAAATATGACAACTTTATCAACAAATTGTTTTGAAATTATTGATGAAATTGAAAATAATGCTAGTACTACAATTGATGAGACAACACAATCATTAATAAATGACACAGTCATAACTGACAAACAATTAAATCAAAATGATAATGATGTTGATGATGAACATGTTGATGATGGACATGATGATGATAATAATTATGCCAAAAAAGAGCATGAAATAAAATTAAAAATTTTAAACCTTGAGCTTAAAAGAGCTGAAATTCAGCTGCAAACAGCTCGTAATGAGTTAAATTACTCAGAAATTAATATTAGACTAATTAAATCCAAAGCTAATAATCAATTATTGTAATGAAATTTAGTTTCTATTGAGTTTCTATTGAGTTTCTATTGAGTTTCTATTGAGTTCTATTGAGTATTAGCTTATTTATTTTGTACAAAAAACAATCACATTCTTCAGTGACGTTCAATAAAAGTTTTTGAAAAAATTTAAATTGTTTTTTTATTTTGTCAAATAAACTTGGACATGTTTATGTAACAATAATTATATAAATCTTGATTAATAAATTAATAAATTTTAACATGTAAAAATGAAAAAAAAAAAAAGAGGATTTCATTTGCTAACAAAACACTAGTATGTGGTGCCACTTTAGTTGGTCATTTGTACCTTCAACAGCTGATAAAATTTCTATGCTTTCATGATGTTATTATTATTATTACAAATAAAATTGTCATAAAATTATTGTCTAGACTGTTCTGTTAATTTAACAATAATATCTGTGAAAATGCAACGTGCTGCAACAATAATTTCTCGCCAAATGGCATCATTGAGGTAAATATAATTAAAATTAAATAATTATTCTTTTTAAAATGTATTTAACAACAAATAAATAATTATTGATGAACAAGCCGGTCAATTTATTGGTGACGACACGACATGATGAAATACACTTGTGTCAACTCATGTCATGTTTTAACGTCGCAATTGTTTAAAACAAAGAAAAAAAAAAATAATTATATAAATAGATATTGTTTTTATTTGAATCATCATTTTTGTTGAAACTTTAATTAGAATTTATTATCATTTTATAATTACGAGTTGGTAACGTTTTTGTTCAATGATAAGCAGACATTATTATGTAACACATATTTGTCAAGAATGATGAAAAGTTTTATTTATATGAATATTTTTTGGGTTTATTTATAGCCAAGTCAGAATGTCTGGTGAAGCTGGATCTGGTGCTGGTAAAGGAGGTGGTGGTGGTGGTTCAATTCGTTCAGCTGGTGGATCATTTGGTAAAATGGAAGCTGCTAATGAAGATCAGTACTTTTACAATCAGGTATAATATTTTTAACAATCAGGTATAATTTTTTTATGAAATATCATTCAGCTAATTAAGCTGTTAATTTTCCTTTTAGCAAAAACAACAACTTCAAAATATTCGTGATGAACTTCATGATGAGATATCGTTTCATGAGGAACAAATAAAACGTCACCAAGAAGCTATCAACCGTCACAAGGAAAGAATTGGAACCATGGATAAAAAATAAATCTGTATTAATTAATATCAGCTTAATTTTCTATTTTCTTTATAATTTTTTTTTTCTCGTAAATTTCATCATCATTCGTCAACAACGATTAAACTCAAATATAATAATTTTTTTTTCTTTTCTTTTTGCTCTAATTTAATATTGTATTATTATTGTTAAAGAAAATGTCATAGCTTCTTGCAAAAAAAAAAGAAAAAAAAGAAAAAATTATAAATGGAAATCCTATTATTCTTTTGTTTATTATTTATGATAAATTTTGAATAATAAACATGTCAAAATTAGCACAAATAAATATGTAAATTTAATTTTTTTTTATAAACAAAATCATTTGGTTAACCAAATATGCTTCGTCGAGGATTAACAAGTTGTGTAAGACACATCAACTTGTAAGTTTAATTTAATGTCACTTGTAAATTAATTTATTCTTGATTATTAAAATTAACTGATTAAGTTTTAGGATGTTAAGCAACAAAAGTAAACATGATAAATTTTTTGATAAAAATATTGCCTACGAGAGTGACTATTACTACAGACAGGTAAATCCATAATTTCCATAAAAAAATAATCAATTAATAATTGTCAATTAAACAACAGGACAAAGAGCTACTTGAATTATTACGTAAGAAAACCCAAGATGAAGTTAGAAGTATGAAAAATAAAGTTCGTTCTATGCAGCATAAAATTGAAGTGTACAATCGTGACATTGACGAGACAATGAGATTTCTAAATAATCTTGATAAAGATATTGAATTAAAAAATAAAAAAACTTGAGCTCAAAATTAGTTTTTATCATATTTTTAATAATTTTATGTGTCGAGACTCGAGAGATGGCCAGAGATGGCAATAAAAATAAAATTCAACCGGATATTTCTTGGCGGGTCCACAGTGATGAGTCGTCGTCACCATCAATGGCTTCTGATGAAAATTTTTCATTTTCATCTCTCCTCTCTCGTCTCTCATTTCTGCTCATTTCTCTCTTGGGGAAAAAAGAAAAAACAAGAAAAAAAAAAAAAGGAGAGGCAGAGAGAGGAAAATGCCAACGATTGTAGCGCCCTCGTTTATTCAGTGTCTCACGAATCATCGATCAGTGTAGAGTGTTTGTTCGCGTTGTTGCTCCAAAAGAGATAATTTTTTTTAATATTTATTTAATTATTAATAATTTCATTTGAATATAAATGTTGTAATAAATATTATATAATATTTAAATAAAGTGGTATTATTTGGCCTCGTGTTTGAGGTCTCACTGGTGATTAATTTAAGGGAATTTTTTTTTTTTTTTTATTTTATTTAAAATAAACACGCAAGGATGCAGCCGAGGATATACTACTGTATTTTTGCTTATGCAGCCGTCATCTTCGTCGGGTGTAATGCTGTCGCTTTAAATGAGGTAAATTAAATACAAAAAAAAATAATTGTTTAACAATAAAATCCGATTTTACTCCAAAAAAATGAAAAAATGAAAAAATTACTCCAAAATTAAATGTATTTTTATGAAATTTGAATAATTATCATGTTATTTGTGATAAAAATAAATTATTTATAAAAGCACTTTACTCAATTATTATGGAATCACCTTCGACACTCAAGAAGATAAGTCTTGAATTATTTTTCTACTAAAAACACCCATATGGATTTATCTACATTTATATTTTTATATTTCCCATCCAATTTGACATTTTAAATATAAATTAGTATTCATATGTCTTGAAATTATCACAAAAATATTAATACATGTATTTATATTTCACAATAATCATACACATTAAGCTGGCAAGTAATTTTTAAGTAAAAAAAAAAAAAACTTTTGTTGAGTCTATTTGATAATGAGGTCGAAATTAAATTTCATAAAAAATATAAAAATGTGTTTTTTAAATTTAATAATATAAAAATAGTTAAAATGCATTTAAACAAAAGTGTGGGTGTGTGTGTGTCTATGTTTTGTGACTGCAGCCAAAAAATATAAATCAAGAGGGGAACTTTACCTATATTTAAGAATTCACTATAGTTTGTGTTACACTGTGTTTATAATAGAAAAAAAAATTAAAAGGGCTTGGCTAAATTTGCCAGTGTGCTTCAGATATATTCCTCTTTATTTTTTAAGAAAAAATTTTCACCCCAAAGGTTTTTTTCCTAACGGCAATTCAAATTCAAACACATGGTACATTTTTTTTTTTTTTTTTTCGCCCAATAATCATTCCCCCCAAAAGCAAAAAATTTACAAAGAAAAAATCTTAAATAATGACTTGAATTGTTGGAGAGAGTTTTGTTATATCATCCCCTGCAATTTTTCAAAAAAGAAAAAAAAATAAAATGAAATAAATTTAGTCAATATAATAGAGAGGGAATTAAAATGTATTGAAGTATTTTTTTTTCTGCATTTTATGTCATTTTATTTATTAAATTCTCTAGAGTGTCGTTACCAACACACCAACTGTATCTATATTTATTTATTTATTAATATATAACTTGGTTTTTCTCTTTCCCATTCAAGAAAATAATATTATCTCGATTATTTTACGATATCAATGTGTGGGTTTTAATAAATAATTTAAAACCGGTTAAACACACTCGCACATAATATTTGAATGAATTTTGTATTAAACTTTCGGTTGAATATACCAACAGATGTTTAGATTTGTATAAAGAATTTGATTTTCTAAATATACAATCAAGTCAATTTTTGAATCAAAAAAAAAAAAAAATCAAACAAATTTTTTTGTTTAATTTTTATTATAATAATATGGCGTTTATTGATGTTTGTTTTGATATGAAAAAAAAAATATTTAATTTAAATGACCCACATGGTTGATTTAATTAAAGTATTATTAAAATTTCCATTCAAAATGATATTTTCAATAAATATTATACGAGTCAATTTAATATACCCATAAATGTCAAAGAAAATTTTATTTTTCATAGAGATCAAGATTCATCAGAATCTCCTATCACGTTCAGTTGGCCAATATGCAGATATAAATTAATTTGCATGTATTTGTGTGTGTGGCAGATGTGCATTGTGCATTTTATAAACTCACACAAATAAAAATAGCAACTGTGTATGGATTTTAAAGCACCAACTAAACATAAATTTACGTTTATGGCCATTTTACTGTATACCGATTTTTATTTAAATGACTACTTTCAAGTACACTCAATTGTACATTTTAACATTTAAAAAAAACCATTTTACATATTTGCATTGTTCAATTAAAAATATAAGAATAATAATTTAATAATTTAAAGTTGTGTGACTTTGAGATGTAAATATATATCATTTCCCCTATTTGGCATAAAATACTCTGCACTTATCGTCTTTTATAATATTTTTGTACAAAGAATCTATCAATATAATGCCAAGATTTTAGTCATCTTCAAATATAATATATAATATCTAATAAAAGTGGTAGTAAAAGTCGTTATTGTTACAAAAAGTTAAGCCAAGTATACATAGCTATGTACTATGCACATCTACTATGTAGACTTTCCTGATAATTTCCGATTTTATCGGTTCATTTGGTAACGCCCGATCATTGTTGCATCCTATTTAAATTATTTTTTTATTTTTTATTTTATATGTGATTGTGGCATAACGATTTTCACGAATTTATTTCGCGTGCTTGTTGAAACTTTAGTTGTGAAATTTTTTAAAATTATTTATATTTGGTTGTTTGATAATTTGTCGCTTGAAAAGTTGGCTTCTATGGTTGAATTGGGTTTAATAATGAAGCCAGTATAAGATTCTTGAGAGTTTGGTTCTCGTAAATTTTGTGGTATTCGATAAAGTGTTAATAGGGGTGAAAGGCCAGGGGAGAAGCCTTTGGGCTATCTCTTGTGGTATTATTGATGAGAATGAGTTGACGATGATGCCTGAGACTTTCCAGACATAAATTAGTTTCACAATAGTATTATCTGCAGTGTATAGACTATATTGACTATACTTTATTACATAAAAAAAAAATATAAAAGTATTTAAAAGAATTTTTTACAAGTAGCTAACTTTTTTTATTCACGAAAAATTATTTAAAAAATAATTAATTATCTCTATATATCTCTTGAATATGACTCAATTTTTTTATTCAGGAAAAATTCTTAATTATCATTATCTCTCTTCATTATATGTATGATTTGATTTTTTTTTTCTAAATTATCTTTACTGCAAATAACAGACTGTTTTTGTACACATCAAAGAACTGATTAAAATTTTTTTCATTATTACTCAGTTGTTTATTTAAAACGAAATATAAAAATTAGATAATTTATATATTCATTTTATGATTCACTTAAAATTAAATTCTCTAATTTTTATATTTTTTGTTGAACCATCTTCATTTCTGCTTGTTTACATATTGAAATAAATATAAAGCTTGGTAATGAAACACTTGTTTGCAGTGTCGACCAAAAAGAAAATAATAAAATAAATATTTTTCTTGAATTAAAAAAATATTTAAAAGTATAAATTAAAATTACTGAATAAATATTTCGAGTTATTCAAATATCATTGCGCGAAAAAAAATAGAAAATGTTCATTTTATTTTTGTTTGAAAAATTATCATATATTGTCTCTTTGAAATATGAATGGAATATATATTTTTTATTAGGCTAGATAGTTTGAAGATGCTTTTGCTAAAATTGGCTTATTACTTTTGAGTTTTTCTTCGAGTAGAGTTTATATACATGGTTCCCAATGACGACACACCACCAAGTCCAGAAAAAGTTTTATCCATTTCCAGTATGTAACTCTCGAAAGCAAATTTTTTTTTGATTTCTTTTCTTTTTTACTATATACTCTATATGTATACCAACATAGCAGCAAATGCACAGGTAGTTTTTTTCAAGTTTTTTACTTAAAATTACCATACGCCTGACAAAAGATGAAGAAAACAGAAAAAATTGTTTTTCAAGTTTTAAATAAAAGACTGGTTTGAAAAATAGTTGTTGCAATGTTATGCAAGTTTTAAAAAATATTTCAAAATAAAAATAATATATTTTTTGTGTCATCAAGTTTTATCTATCAATTAATTTTTGATTAAAATTAAAAATTAATGTAAATATATTGGAGCAGTATATATACAGTTGAATAATATTTGTGTGTCATGTATAATTTTGCCAATAAAGTGATACTAAAATTTTAAATTGTCTCATAATTATAAATGTATAACGCATTTATAATTTCCACGAATATTCCTGGCGTAATTGAAGTGTAAATTATTGATATTAATCATTCTAAATAAGCATCAAAGTGTTCTAAATATAATTGATTTACATTCCAATTAATTCTACTCGAAAATAATGATGATAAATATATTTTACTTCAATATATTGACATCTATTTTAATTAATTTTAAATATCAAAATCAAATGGAACGGTCGGAAGAGATTTTAGTTGTTGACAATAAAAAAAGCCCACACACGTTATGTTATAGAGAATATTGCGTCAACATATGCAAAAAAAAACTTGTATTCTTGGATATAGCAATAAATTCAAAATATATATATACAACTTTTAGTATAAAAATTACAACAATTTTCTAAACAATCTAAAATAAAAATTCACCACGCACAGAATGAAAGTAGCAGTATAATATATAGCGATGCTTTTGTGAATCTTTTTCAATTTTAATTTTCAAAATTCTTTTGTCGTTTATACTGTACAAGAATTAATTAATTCCGGTTAACATCCGGAGAATAAAGCGAGAATAAAAAATAGAAAAAATTAATATCAAGAGAGAGAGCATAGTAGTCGACTAGCCGACATTGTTCCTTGACTCTTGGCTTTATATTATGGCATGTGTGAATATGATATTCTTTTTTAAAATGGTAGCTTACAAGCCGACAACCCTTTGGCTCCCTCGAATTAACCAAAGCCGACATATATATTTAAAGAAATTATATTTTACAATATTAAAGGGATATTATTCATGTTCACACACTCGAAATTAATATATTATATATTTTTTCGGAGCAAAAATATTAAAATTTACATTTATATTTGCATTCAAATTATTTATTTAATTATTGGTTTGAATATTCAAAAATTTTTATCAAGTCTTTTCCATTTTCCAAATATATTGTAAATAAAAATAATAATAATAATAATAATTTTTATTGAATTTTTCAATGCTCAAAATTTAAAACAACCCACACTCAACAACTACTGTATAACGACAAAATTAAATTTAAATACTTTTAATTATACTCGCATTCAATTAATAAATATATTGTAATTAAATTTATATTTTTCAATTATCTTTATGAGTTAAAAATTAATTATTTGGCTCGTTCAATAGTGTACATACATAATACCAATTTATTTTTTATTTTTAACAACAAATGATCCAAAGAAAGTCTGATGTTTAATGACTTGAGAGATGGACTGAAAGACAAGACACCATTCAAGAAAAAAATAAAATAATAAAAAGCACAAGGGTCCCGTTCATTGGATACATCTCCCGAGATGGCAATAGAGTTACTTTAAAAAACACAAATAATAATTATAAATAAAAGAGTTAAAAAAAAATAAAAAGAATCCAGTTTGTTGCACACACATACGCACATTCTTCCAAGTGTCAATATATAAACCAATACACGAAAATAAAAAAACACGTGCCGGAAATATCTCTCATTCTCTTTTTAATTTTTTTTTCTCATTTCGATCTTGCCAACTTGTATAATATACCTATATTATATTGGACATTCAGAGTGTGCGAATCAATCGAATTTGCCTATAATAATAGTTGTCGGAGGACGAGTATACTAAATATGATTTATCAATTACAAAAATAAATATTTAATTACCTGGAAATATATATACAATTTATATTTACAAATAATTAAAATTCAATTGTTAAATATAATTATCAATAGACGCAAATTTATTTGGTTGAAATATAAATAAATTCACAATTTTCAGATTAAATTGAATGGAAAATCAATTGTTTCATCAATTGAATAAGGAAAATTACAATTGTATATTGATAAAATAAAATTTATTTGTGCACATGCAACAAACTTTTTCTCAAGTTGAAAAAAAATGGTTGCCAAAAAAAATAAAATTATGTACCGATTGTGATAAACGTGAATAGAATAAATTGGCTATACTCGGACTAACATCACTTGAAGCCTTAAATATTTTTAGTATAATTTATTTTCGTTTTAAAAAAAACCTTAAATAGACACAATACGCATATTATTAAATGCTGATTTGATTTTTTATTTTCAAAAAATAAATTTAAGCATCATGTGAGTCTTGACCCTTGGGGTTATCGCAAGTTTAACCTCGCATTTGTATTTTTCAATTCACCGAGAACTTTCCTATCGACTTATAAAAATATGTCTTTTCAAATATAAAATTATTTTTTATAAAAATATTTATGATCAAGTATCTAGTTATTATAACAACAATGAGGAGTCAAAAATCATAAAAGACATATATCAATTACAATTATTTATTGTAACCAAAGATGTTGCTCGCGAAAAAAGATCCACAGCCAATTAAAATTATAAATTATCAGCAGAAGTTGAAAATAAAAAATATTTAAAATGCTGATAAGCCATTCCGACAAATAAACACGCATTTAAATTAAAAGTATTTATTCTCTTTTTGATTATAAAATAAATTCAACACAAATTTGCTAAATGCTTGAAATTTTTTGATGAATTAATTTACAAATTGTAATTTCATGAAAATAATAGACATTCTTTGCGGTAATTTATAATTATATTTTTTCATTAATAAAAATTGAAACAATATAAATGTCAAAGGATATTATTAGAATATTTTAAAATGATATTTGGAGCAAAATATACATATTGGATAATAAAATTTATATGATATATGTCTTTGTCTGGTTGATGCTGAGTTTGTGGCGCCGATTTGCCGGGACCATTTACGAGTCTATAATACATACACCTCAACACAAACCGGTCCTAGGTAGATTTTTTCCAGCTTCATCTGTAGGCAACAACACAGAAGATGCTGTTTATGTATCTCAAGTCTCAAGTCTCAACATACACACACACACACACCTTCATCATCGACAAGGAAAATCTAGTAAAATATTTTCTCTTGTGTGTTGTTGCAACAGACAAGCTATATGGCTAAACTTGAAAATAATTTGAAATACAACAAACTAATCCGACTTTTAACTCAAAAATCATCAGCCTAAAATATAATTTTAGCTTCCAACATAAATTATATTGTAAATTATCTGCATACAAATTCATTTAACTGAACAATAACATCAATGAATCACAATAAATTATTGACGTCATTTTTGTTTAATCATCATCTTGGACATTAAAATCAATGACAAACGTGTTTTTCATTTATAATTTTCATAGAAAAAAAAAAGAAATATATCAACGTTCACTTTGATTTATAAAAATTATGCAAACAATTAAAAAATATTGCAATAACAAATCAATTAAGGTGTTTTTTTTTTTTATGTCACATTATAATTTATTGATAATAATAATCATCGAAATATAATAATGATGAATAATAAAGCTTTAAAAAAATATATATAGGTGGGCAAATAATAAATATCCAGCTGCTGCTGGTGTGGGTAGAAATTGAAAATTAAAAAAAAAAAATGCAATTACCCTGGAGGCAGGTGACCCACCTTATTTTAAAAGTGTGTGGGATTTTAGAGAGTACACCAACAGCCAACATAAAAATCTATCAGAAAAATTATTTATAAACAAAAAAAAGAAAGTAATAAATATAAAAATATTATAATATAGTTTGGTTTATATAGAAAAATTGTTGATAAATATTTTAAGCTCAATACAATGTGGTCAGTGTGGATGGAAGGTAGTTGGCCTTTCTTTTTTTTTTTTATTTATTTAGTTTGATTATTTTCTCTACTTTTTGTTGGCTCGGTTATATATTTTGCCCCGTTAGATATTATTATACAGTACCCATCGATTTTACATTTTTTTTCATACATCATCGACAATTTTTGTCCTCAATTTCCATTACATTAACTCGGTGATTTTTCAAGAGACCGCGCATATCTCTTTTCGTCAAAATACTTTGAATGCTAATTTTCTTTTTATCAATTATTTATTAAAATTAACATTTTGTAAAATCATCGTATTTTTAATTCAATCTTATAAAGACTCGATAAATTTTTTTTTCTGTATATAAAGAAAAAAAAATGAGATAAAATAAAATTTCTTCAAATCCAGATGATGAAAAAGTTTTTTGATTGAGATTGAGAGGAAAAAAATTGTTGAGATAAGATTTATAAAGTTCGATAACAACGACAGTTTACTTTTTATTTATTTTTTTTTATATGAAAGTTTATCATCCATCTTGTCAAGGAATTATTATGTATTTTTTAAAATATTAAAAAAAGAAGAGACGCGAGAGTTTTGAGTTAAACATGTGGGCAAAACAATCCACCTACAACAAATAATTTACAGATAGCAATATTTAAATGCCCAATTATATGGAAAAAAAAAAAAAAAAAAGCTAAAACAATATTCTTTCCGTGTGAAAAACATATATAAATTTGTTGATTTTTTTTTTCAAAATTTCCTCTCGACAACGTCCAGAAATATCCGTTAAATGTATCGGTGCATTAAACGTCATGAGGATAGTTTTAAATCTGAGTATGTTAACAGAGAATATGTAAATTTGTGCCAGCACACGCGTTTCCTGTCGTCTCTCATGTTTGCACTGTGTTTCCGGATGAAGACTATATAAAATCCACTTCTATCTCATCATCATCATCGTCACAATACAGCCATGGACTCATTTTATTTCATTCAAATAAATAAATATAAATTACACCTGCACATGCAGTATATTGTGATTTTAATTAATTTTCAATCATCCATCGATTGGCACAATTTATTTTAAGCAAAAATATCTTTCATTGACAATTGGAAAAAATTTTTTGTAAATTATCTTCTACAGTGTTTGACGTCAATATAATAAAAAAAAAATCCCCTTCAAGTTTAAACACGTAAGCAAGGTCATATTTTCAAAGTGTTAAAACTTGGCAAACCGGAAATTATAAATTACTAAATTAATAAATGGAATTTTTATTGAATAATTTTCCGAAAAAACAAAAAAATTCTATTCAATATGAAAATATGACCTCTAGAAAATTTATAAAAATAAATCATCACAAAATGATAATCTACTTTTATTCAGCTTCTGGAAGAATTGCTGATGATTTTTTATTTTTTTTTCATTCAAGGTTGCAGTTAAATCAATAAATAAATTTAGTTTAAAAAAAAGTTGAGTGCAGACAGAGTGAAGTGGATGTTTTTATTTTATTTTTTTTAAACAATTGTTTTTATTTTACTAAACCAATTAGTGGATAAAATTATATAGAGTTGTTAAATCACGAAAGAACGAGTAGAACGGATACATTCATTGAATCAAATGAGATGAAATTACTATTTACTCAATGATCTGTCAAGATGCAACACTAAATTCATTTCAACTTGATAAATTTGTTTATCTCACTGTGGCACAGTATAAACTTGAAATAAAAAATTATATTTTTCTCATTTTTTATAAATAAATTTGAAGAAAATACGCTATTTTTATATAAAAACTTTTTTTTTCATGTCCCTGAAATTGGCAGACGAATGGATATTTTTTTTATTTAATTTTATTTACTTATTTTTAGCTTTATGTTATCACAAAAATAAAAAAAATAAATCTCTCACTTTTCGCATTTTCTCGGGTGTTATATATATAAAGTAAAAAGATGGCTGACTTGACGATTGCCAAAGTGGACTTGTCGATGGCGCCTCCTCACATCAGCTATATTCAAGATTCAACTAAGGAGACGGTCGGATTTTGTCTTATCAAGATGCCACCTTATCTATTGCAAGCACCAACTACCAAGCACACAATATTCTTTTCAAAATATCTTGATTATTATTTTATAAAAATCATCTTTAAGAGCTGATCAAAAGAAAAATAACTAAATTTAAAATTCAAACTATTTTTCTATTTTAAATATTATATAAATTCATATGAGGCATTGTCCAAATATGGGGAGATGAAATTTAATAAAAATGAAAGGAACAACGGCCAAACTCTTGTTCGATGGTCGTTTATGAAAACTTTGCTTTAAACTTGAGGACTTGAGGATCCTTATTTTTCTATTTGTCCTTTTAAAAAGCGTTGAAAAATATTTTTTCTTTTATGAAACCTCGCTTTATCCTAGATTTTTTTTTTTTACCTGAATTTTTTCAAAACCACTCTTATCCTGGTTATTCTATTCATTGAAAAATCACCAGGGGTCAAATTTTCTGTACCTGCAGTCTTTGACCTGATGGAATTCCAGTTTACTAGATTTTTTCTCTTCTTCTCTGAATATAATACATAATATTCTGTTGACTTTTCTTTGGCACATTTCTTTTTCAGTATATATATATTGAAAAGTAAACCGAGTGGATCATTGGCATTTTTGTGAAATAATTTTCTAAATATATTAATTGTTTATAATAAATATAAATTAAAAAAATTAAAATCTTTTCATTTGGCAATGATCCAGATGATTTACTTGCATTAATTAATTCATCAATCCAATTTCCAAAGAAAAATTATAAAACAAAACCGCAATTTCAATTACAGAAAATTCAAAGCCTTTTTTTCATCAATTTCTTTTAAACTTTATTCCATGTTTCAACGAAATACATGAAATGCAGATCGGATCATAGATGAATAAAAAAATATATATAAATTTTTTTTTCTCATTTTCTCTTCAATCAAAACTGTCATGTTTTTTTACTTTTTTTTTTTTGTACTCCTCGAAATTTTTTGCTATTATATTTTTTTATTCATCCATCGGACAATAAACTATTTGGTAAATGTAGAAATTGATATTTCCATCAGACATGGTTTTATTGATAAAATCAATCATAAATATTTCATTATACTCCGAGTATTATTTTGTAAAATAAAATCAGTAAAATAATAGTAATAATAATAGCATTTGAATAATTAATTTAATGAAATACTAAAAAATATATTTAATTTTTTATGTTACAGGTAAGCTGCGAGTCTACGATTGAAAATTGATTGAATAAATAATACTGCTGGGATTGAGTGAGATGAAATATTTACAAAATGAGATTAATTGATAGTATCAGCATTAAAACATCCTGTTCTACAAAACCCCCTACATGTCTAGATAATAGTTATAAAAAATAATAAATAAATAAAGAAGCCCCTGTAGAGCACAAAACCAACACAAAGTCTCGTGGTTAACATAAAGTACATAACTAAAGCCGGCTGAGCTCAAAAATGAATGGTAACTTCTAGGAGGATTTTAAGGAAGCAAAAATAAAATATATAAAATAAACCCCAATGCTCTCTCTTTACCTACATTTTAATATGTTTTACAGATTTATTAAATAAATCCCCGAGAAAAAATCCATTACGTTGAGGCTACATGTAGTATTTTAACGTAACATCAATTCAATTTTATATATTTTTTTTGTTTCATTATAATATAGTTTCGATACAGTATGAAGATGTTATTTCGTCTAGTGACTATTGTCATTGTATACATGTCTCATCACTCGCTATTGAATATATATATTTTTTATCGTTTTGTTTTTCACGGAAATCAATACTAAAATTGAAGGAAGCAACGAGGAAATAGAGATAAAAAAAAAAAATAAAGGTTTTCTCTTTAATAGGACTGTCAAATAGGCAAACGATCTTTCTGTCATTTGAGAAGATTTTTTTTTTTTTTTTTTCATGTTTCTTTGCTAAAAATTACATAGTGCCTATAATAGTTCAATAGCCTGATTTTTCTGGATTGTATTTGATTTATATAAATAAAAAATATTGAATATTTAAAAATGAGACACGTATAAATAAGTTTTTGTTAAAAAATATATATAATTTTAATTAAAGCCATGAGTTTAATTGCAAAAGGTGAAGAAAATTAATTCGCCAGACACCACGACTTCCGTTTCCGTTGGTAAACAAACCACGTTAGTTGAACACATTTCTCTTATTTTTTTAAAATAATCCTTTGACTCTGCATATAATAGTATAAGCTACATATATTTTTTTTTTAATTTACACACCTCGATTAATTCTTTCGCGTCTTTGCGTTATTCTCGCACCTAATATAACATAACCAGAGAGACTCCAACGACATCACTTGAATTTATTAATTATTATTATGAATTTCAACTGCCAATCTATCATACGCCCTCTTGGTCTTTTGTCTCCTATAGATTTTTAATTCAATTAATTTTAATTAAACAATAGAATTTATTTATTTATTTATTTATTTATTTGGTTTCTATCAACTGTATATAGATATACGGCAAATTATTTAGCTTCAACTTGCTATATGAGCTTTTTATTTTTTATTTGCAAGCATAGTGCATACTCGCACTTTCTCATGCGCTAAATCCCTCAATAGCAAAACACAACGAATCGACCCAATAGCTACCTGCAATAAGTACACCCCATCTCTTGTTATTTTTATTATATATATGTATTATTTTTTTTTTTTCTCCACAATGTAGGTTCATATATTTTATAGTGTCTATTTTTATCAGGGGCAAATATTGTCTATAGACTTTGCTCAGCATTTATTCAAAGTGTAACACACAGCAGCCGGTACAAGGCCCATATTTACCCTCTTTCTTTATTCAAATCAATATCATCTGACCTACAACCGAGAGATTAAATAATAACAATTTATGAAAAAAAAAAAACAAAAGCTTTAAATAAACTTTTATACATTAAATAAAAAAAAATCTCTGATATATTTTATTTTATTTTTTTAAATTCATTTTAAACAAATAGATGAAATAAATTCTCAATAAAATGTATATATAAACGCAATTAATTTAAATATAAGCTATTTGTTTGCTTTTTATTTGAAAGGTGTGCTTATAAAAGTAATGAAAAAATAATATTTAGATTGATTCATTTATATATTCATTTACTACTCCGGTTAAATTTAAAATTCATGTCGTTAATTTACTCAACTTATTTTTTTATCCTATCGTTCATTTGGTTTTTTTATTGTTAATTATTTTTATTTTTCATCAAGTTTATAGTAGATGGATATCGGGGTAAGATGAAAGTTATATTTTTATGATTATTGGGTCAATATATTGTTGATAATAATAGAATGAATATGTTAAAGTGATTTTATATTTAAACAGATTTTAAAATGTTATTTAATTGAAAAAACCAAATGATGGAGAAAATATAATTAGTTTAAAATTTTTCTACGGATAAAATAAATTCCTTTTAATTTAAAACTTTTTTAATATTCCATTATTATTTAATTATATTGTTTTTAAAATATCATATATATACCAAAGATGAAATTTTCATTATTTAAAACTTATCATCTATACAGAATTGTACTTGCAGAGTAAAATAAAGACATTTCTTTTTTCTTTTTTTTTCAACTGCTTCGTGATATTTAATTTCTTATATATATAGTTTAATTAAAAAAATTAATAAATAAAAAAAAATATTCCACGATAACAATGATTGATTTTAGCCAAAGTTTTAAATGGGAAAAAAGAAAAAAAAAAAAAAAAGTAAATAAATATTGGAGAAAGGTAATCAATTTTTTGATATATACTTGAATTGTTTTTATTTTAAAATGAAAAATTTTTTTTCTATTATCTATATAATGTCAAGATAAAAAGCCAGAAAAATTACGAGATATTTTTAAATGAATTTTTCAAGTAAAAAAAAAATAATAAAAATATTAAGCTATTTTAAAATGAATGAAATTGAAAGAGAAAAAATATATAAATAATGAAGGAAAAGTTAACGTGTAAGATAAAAAATTATCCTCGTTATTATTTAATTTTTTTTTTCTTCTATCGCTCGACAAACTTTTATAGTCAATGTTTAAAGAATAATAAGAAAAATATGAAAAAAATATATATAAAACCGGACGGACGTGGAGAAAAATATAATTGCAGCTAGATGCGACATTTCAACTTTTTTATTTGTTCTTTTTTTTTCAATTATTATTATGTTTTTCATTGTAATTTCCCTTCCATTTCCCAGATAATCGGAAAAAAAAAATGATATATATATAATAAAACTCATCGTTGAGAGAGGATTAACGGTAAAAAAAAAAAAAAAAAAAGAGTAGCAATTCTTGAAAATTTTCAAAGAAACTTTTCCAATTTTAAAATTAATATTACGAATAAAAATAGAAAAGTTACATACGCAAAATTTTACAACTTGAATTAGTCTTAAAAGAAAGATTAAAAAAGATGTGTATTTTAATTACAGCATCGAGGTAGTTTATTGTTTTAAATTTAAAAAAAAATAGTAGACTGCAGTAACAAGATTGATCCTACGTGGAAGATGAATAAATTACTCAAGTTATTTCATAAATCGAAAGGAATTTAATTACAATTTACGACTTGACTCAAAACTTGATAGTAAACTCTTTTTTTTTTTTCTCGTAAATTCTGGAAAATTTTTAACATTCCCTATTTTTTTTGCATTGATAATCCTAAAAATTCAAAACAATATAAAAAATATATCATCAGAGTGATTTTATCAAATAATATCTTGTCATTTTTTAATTAAAAAAATGAAAAAGCTTGATTAAAATTTTCATTACAAAATTCCAAAAGTATAATAAAACAAAAAAGAAAAATATATAGCAATGTATATAATTATGTTATAATTTCTTCATTACACGTGTATATTAAATTGCAAAAAAAAAAATAAATAAATAAATTATAACAGTGATAATAGGGCAGAACATCATGACACGTTACGTGAAGAATTTAATCTGACCCACTTGCAATTTTAACAAAAAAAAAAAAAAAAAAGACACTTGTTTTAAACTTCCATAGCCCAAAAAAAAATTATCTCTTTCCTTTTATCATAATTTAAAAAATTTTAAAAACAAATTTACATTAAATTCTTCATTCATTAGACTTAACTTTTGCATAAAAAAAATAAAAGCATCTCGTAAAGTGTAATTTCATATGTGCAGCGTATATATATATTTAAGAGGGACATATAAAATGGAAAATATAAAAAAAATAATAAATATTAAATTGGTATAGTAGAAAAAAATAAAAAAGACTAGGATAAACATTTTGTTGGTAAAATATAAAGATAATGTCGTCTTTGTCGTTGTCGTAATCTCAAGATACATTGGGGACATGATGAGACACCTTGGGCATATCACTTTTCACGAAAATGCAATGTACGAGATGTTAGGTGGATTTAACGAGGCCCACGAGAACCGTCAAACTGATGGCAAACATAATTTTTTATATAATATACAGCTAAAATGTTGAGACGTTTTAAAACTATTTTAAATTTCATGATGATTAATATATTTTCCAATTAATTTATGATTGCCATAAAAAGAGACGTAAAAATTCAAAGAATTTACATTTAATTTTATTGAAAATTTCATTATTTACACTTTGAATTTTTATTTAACCAATAATTGATAAAGTTGCCAATTGAATTTGAGTGTATATGCACTTAAACAAATGAAGAATGTAAAAAATCCATTTGAAAGAGGATAAATGATGGTAAAAAGAGAGACTATATATATGAAGAGTATAATTTTCCGTCGATCGACAGTGGACAGCTGTCGCCGGTTCAAAATATATATAACGCCGGAAGAGAATAGTGTGACGAATCGAATAGAGTAACAAGGAAAGACACCGGAAATGAGATGCTCGTCCTTTCGGTTGCCCAGAATCTAAAAAGACCCAAAATTTATAGACGAAATAGATAGAAAATTTATATATAAAATTTATTTTTTATAAATCATATTTTTTTTCGTAACGGATGGAAAAAACTCACACAATTTATGATTAATGATTCAAAAAAAAAAATCAGTATAAAATATAAATTGCTATTAGCTGTCATAAAAAAAAAAAATACACGACACAAAAATTACATTAGACTTTATAAAATTATATACTTGAAAATGGAAAAAAAAAATATTCAACAAATTTACCGATGTAAAAATAGAGGATGACAATTTACCGGATAAAATAATTACATTGATTTTGTCAATATTGAAAGGAAATTAAAATTATTACTGCAGGTAAATTGTCCAAATAAATATAATAAACTTGTATATATGCAAATTAAATTGACGTATAGATATATATTTATACATTTAAAGTCTTGAAAGGAAAAAAAAATACAAAGGTTGACAATAAACTTAAAAGCCAGAAAAAAATAATAGAAAATGCTGGCTTTTATTTCTTCAAGCAGAAAATACTCTTTATCTCAAAAAAAAATAAAAGAAAATACAAAATTAGATTAACAATCTGTTTTCTGATTAAAACTCCAACCAATTTCTATATGATTTTTTTTTCAAAAAAAGACGACTTTCATCAATAAGGTGTAAAATTGAATTAACCAGGTACTTGACAAAACAACAGCTTGATTAAATTATTTTTATAATTTTTAAACTCGGCAGCGCTGTATTGTTTAAATATAATAATTTAATAAATATATAAAGGCCAGTATCATCTGGCAAATGACAAGAAGGCACATATATATTTATTTAAGTGAAGAAGAAAGGAGCAAAAAGCAGCGCGGACTATGTACGACCCTTGTATTGATTCACAAACTTCCCCTATTTTAGCTGCTATTTCTCTTTACCCCTTGGCAACTTTGCCGCAATCTCTTTATACATGTATATTTGAATTTCTCTCTCATTTTATCTTCTATATGGCATTTTTACATGTGACGAAATGAAAAAAAAAAAACTATACATTTTATTTCCCGCACCCCTAGACTATATGTATTTTATTTATTTAACGACGAAAAATTGCAATATTTTTTCAAGACAATTGCTTTAAAGTCTCTCATTCATACGCAAGTGAAATTTAAACTTTAAACTATGCTTGTTGTTTTTAATGCAAATTTATTCGATTGTATATACGCAGGGGGTATAGAGTTGGTGCTTCCGTTTAACGAGTTAACGAGTTGCTTTTACCTTGAGAGAATTTTATTATCTCTTTTCTTTTAATTTTTTTTCAAAATAATAATAAAGTTGTTTAATGTATTTTGTTGTTGATCATATTAAACATTATTATTTTCAAAGTTTAAAAATAGGAATTTTTTAATATATATTATATTGAATTGAAATAATTGAAATAACTTGACGACGACTTGAAGAAAAAGCTGGTGTATATTTGAAAATTCCAGGTTTAAATTTACATGAGATGATTTACGTGTCTAGTCTTTAGTCTGTATTGAACTTTATCTTGACTCTATTATACATATATTTTTTGTTAAAATTTACAAAAGAGTATATTCTTGTGTGTGTGTGTGTGTGTGTGTGTGTGTGTGTGTGTGTGTGTGTGTGTGTTTTTTTTTTTTTTTCAACAAATAACACAATTAGTTGAAGAATTTTTTAATAAAAAAAATAAATACTTTATAGAGCTGTTGGCAAACGATCACAAACATTTGGCGCAATTAAGGTCAATTGAGAGGAAGGATGGAGGTGTCATTCGAACGGGCCAATATCGCGAAATAAAATATTTAAAAAACTGTTATTAAATTGACAAAAATAAACAAAAAAAATCACAACAATAACGAGCCACAGGAAAAAACAATTAAAAATATTAATTAGTTTGAAATGCGATAGGTTTTTTATTTTATTTCTCGTGACATTTGACTTTAGCAAGAAATTTACAAAGTTGATCGATAATTCAAGCAAACCCTAAATCGATATAATATAATTTGCTAATTATACAAATGTCCAAGACATTTTCAGGCACCGCAGAATTTCAAAGATCCAATCAATAACTCTTCTTCCCCCCGGTCAGTTGAATCAAATTCAATTTGAGTCTATATTAAATATTTCATCGTTGATTTTAACAAACTATTTTTATATTTTCAATTGAACGAAATATTTCAACTTTAATTACAAAAATAAATGAACAAATGAATAAATTATTTGAATATTAATAAAGCAATAAGCACAGTCCTCAAGCTTGCTATTCAAATTTTTAAAAGAAAAAAATATTTAAAATTAATTTTCTAAAAACCAACAGAGAAACTTATTTTAACCTCATGAAAAATTCCAATATTATTAAAAATTAATTGTTAAAAGATGAAAAATTCAAAAAAATAAATAAAAATACGTCTTTTGCAAATAAAAGTACATCAAAAGTATATCAAAGGAAGCTGTATACTAAGTTAGTTGATAACATAAGGGTAACGTTACTCTGTTTTTTTTAATATAAATATTTTTTTTTCATGATAAAGCTTTTCAAGTGTTTTCTCTTGTTTGATTAATATTCAAGTGCCACTTGTGTTTATATATATATATATATATTTTTTTTAATAATAATCCATTGTCTTGAATTAATTTTCAATACTCAAAGAAATTGCATGTTTACAACAATTGTTTTATAACAACCCTCAAGACATGTACACACCCCATTGGACTTTGACAAAATACACAATGTCTTTATATAAATATACACTGTATAAAGAGTATACTACCACTACCACTAAATATAACAACATTTACTCAACAATCAAAAACTTTGTACGCCAGAATATGCCAGAAAATCATTAGCTAATTAAACACAGTGTCAAAATATATCATTTAAATATTCGTCAATTTTTAAATTCAATAAATAAATAGAACAACAATTTTTCTACATGACTACGATTCATCATATTGTTGTTAATAATAACAGAAAAAAAAAAAAAATCATTCAAATTCTCTTCAACGTTATTTCAAAGTTTTATTTTAAAAATAATTTTTTTTTCTCCTCGTCTCGAAAGTTTTAAGATTAAATGGGCATAACTTGCTTTTTTCTTCTTATTAATGTGATTTTTTTTTTAAAGAAAACTTTCGAAATAGGTATATATGAAAATTCTTGGGTTGGAAATCAGAAAAACAAAAAGAAAAATTTGTGCCTATAGCTTTTTTCACGTCCCTGTTGTGAAAGACAGAGAAAATTATATAGGGAAAAGGAAAATTCTCTCTTTCTACATAGTAGGGATGTGATTTTCCATCAACAAGCCCCTAGTGGTGAAAATACGTACTATCCACGTCCAGTCACCCCCTGGCCTAAAAACTCGAAGCACCTTATCCCAATAAATTTTTAGTTAAAAATATATATCCCGTCTCCATTGTTAACTACCAAATAAAATATAATAATTTATAAAATTAATCAATTAAATATCAATTAATTAACAATTCATCCAGTTAATTTCGTCTACTCGGTTATTAATTGGTCATCATCAACTTGTGATGGTAAATTTTCTATAAAAAAAGTCTGTGCTCAAGGTAAGAAAAACAAATACATATTTTCCAAAAATAAATATTGTTTTTCATATTATTTATTAAAAATATAGAAATTAAAAATAATAATTAATTTTTTCGTGTCAAGTTGTATAGAGAAAAAAAAGAAAATAGCTGCATTGTTTCGCAATAAAACATCAATATTCGCGCTCGCGCAGTTTTTCCCTGATAAAATAAATTTTTAAACTAAATAATTTATAAAATAAATAATAAGGCAAATTGTTTTTTAATAAATGAGAATATTTCGTCTCAATATTGGTTAATAAATTAATTGAATTTTCAATTTTTATTTGTTATTGTTTAGTTTGTTTTTTAGGAGTGCCCTGCGTCGTGTCAACACGCAGGTCAGTTCGATATCTAGATATTCCCAGATATCAGCTGTTTCAAGTTATTGAAATAAACATCTAATGAAAATTGATAATTATAAAATTATATATTGGTATTTTCTAGTTAAAGTTAAAGTTGATTTTATGGCTGATAAAAGTGCACTGGATTTATTATAAATTTTTTTGAATATAAAAAGGGTCGAATTTTATCGAGGGGAAATTGTGAAAATAAATCTCTTTAAGAGATGAAATAAAAAAATAAATTTTAATAAAGATGCTAAGTCGAGCAAAAAAATAGAGGCTATAATATAATAAAATAAAAAAAAAAATAATTTTATGTGATTGGCTACTGGAAAAAAAAAAAATAATTTTATGTGATTGGCTACTGAAAAAAAAAAAAAAAAACTCAATTTCTTTACCAACACAAATCTTAAACAACAAAGAAGCATATGTAGATTCTAACAACTTGCCCCACTAACATAATTCACTTGTTTATTTACATCGTCAAAAAAAGAGAGAGAAAAAAAAAAGCGACAATAACAAAATAAACCTTTTTTTTTTTTTTTTTTTTTTTAAAATTTCTTTTTTTTTTTTTTTTTTTTTTTTTTTTTTTTTTTTTTTTTCTTCCCCCCGTTAATTTATCATCTTTTTAGAGTGTACAATAATTCATATTTATTACTGAGCTTTATTATAAATAAAAATAATGAATATTAATTATCAATAATCTATAAAAGTCATCGTTGATTGATCAAATCAAAAAATTTAATTAAAAAAATTGAATAAATAATTTTTTTTTTTTTTCTTTTTTTTTTGGGGGGCTATTGCGAGATCCTTGACGCCATTTTGTTAATGAATAAAAAAAAAAAACTAATAATTTATTTAACAATAAATCATCAGTAAATACTAATTTAATAATATTAAAACAAAAAAAAAAAAAATAAAAAAAAAAAAAAAAAAAAAAAAATAAAAAAAAAAAAAAAAAAAAAAATACCAATGACGAACTACGGATGTTTGTTCAACATCTTTTTTGTTAATAAAAAAAAATCATATTCAAGTATTAATAACATTATTATTATAAACATTACCGAGTCAGCTCAATTATCCAATTCAGTTTAATTATCCTTTCAGGTTTATTATCCGGAAAATATTTATCACTTTATCACAGAAAACTCACTCAAAAAAATAAGAACTTATCAACTCACTCCGATAAAGGTCGCGAAATAACTGACCAACTCTCCCCCGCAGTGCCCTTTTTGCCACCAAACCATAAAAAAAAAAAAAAAACATGACGGAAAAAAAAACAAAAACACATAATCAAAATGGCCATATTATGATAAACAAATGAATAAATAAATTGGCGCGTAATTTTAATTTGATTTTATGACTATAATTATTATTCTCAATAATAATTAAAAAATAATAAAAATTATTGAATAACAATTGAATAAATAATATTGTTATTTAATAATACAAAAAAAAAAAAAGTTATTATTATTTATTTAATTAATTAATTAATAAAATTGTATTTATTTTATTTTATTTTTTTTTAATTATAGAAACAGTCAAATTTGAAAGATAATAAACAGTCAGGGAACTACGACTCCGTTGATGATTTATATCTGGATGATCAAGACGGTTTGGATGGATCTGGTCAAGTAGGTGGTGAAGTACGTGACGATTTAGAAGCATCAGGAAGTGGCTTTGGACCAGACGACGAGGACGGTATCGGTGACAGTGAAAGAGGTAAACATAACCCTTATTATACCTAAATAATTAATTAGTTTATTAAACAAATGAATAATAAATTTATTTGGCTTGATATTTTATTGGTTTATCAATATGTATATTGTTGAATGATGAAAATGTGCTATTTATTGATTGATTCTGATGATTTTGTCTGACCAAATATAAAATCTAAAAACAATAACATTCAGGATATTGGCAAATGTTTGGTATTGACAATTTCATAATAACACTTGATGACATGGTGCATCTTGTTGCTTCAATAATATAACACAATTATAATGAAAATAAAACGGATGCACAGCCAAATTGTAATTAACAGTCATGCAAATAACATAATATTATTTAGCACATTGGCTTTAGCACAACGGAAATGAAATATCATCAAAAAAATAATTGATTATTTAAATTTACAGATTATCCAACTAATACTGTTGGTGGTGGTGGTGGTCGTGGTGGTGGTGGTGCTACTGATGGTGCTGGTGGAAATGATGCTGGTGGTAAGACCAAACTAGGTTCACCACCAAAAACATCAAGTACAGATTCAAATTACGTATTGGATCCACTTAACAAAGGTTATCCAACACGTGTTGATCCACCACCAAAACAACCAGTAGATGAGGACACTGATAACGATTCAAAATCATCTGGTGGTGATATTAATGGTAACAAAATCGGTGAAGAAATAAACAATATTGGCGTTGGCTTAGACGACAAACGCCCAGCAATGGAACATGCTAGTTCATTCTTTGCACAACCAGGTGTTCTTGCTGGTAAAGAAAAATAATTTAAATATCATATAACAACAACAACAACAATTTATCATTTGTTTTTACAATTTTTATATTGTTATTTTGCTTTCTTTTAGCTGTTATTGGAGGTGCAGTCGTTGGTTTACTATGTGCAATACTCGTTGTAATGTTTATCGTATACAGAATGCGTAAAAAAGATGAAGGTTCATATGCACTTGATGAACCAAGAAGATCACCAGCAGCAGCATCATATCCAAAGCCTGGTGCACCACATCACAATCGTGAATTTTACGCTTGAAGGAATTAATCATAACTAATTTTAATTGAAAAAAAAAAAAAAAAACAAAACAAAACAAAAAATTCATTAATTAGAATATCATCATCGTCATCATCATTATTATCACTATCGTCATCATCATCTTCATCGTCGTCATTATCTCCTACACGGTTTTTATGTGTGTGCCAAATATTTGGCAGTTTAATAAAAACCGATTCTAATTGACCGATTGAAGACACAATGATAAAATTAATAAGCAACAGCAACAAAAACAAATACATTATGCTGTAAACAAGCAAAGCAACACGTGAAATATAAAAGTTGATACCGTGAGAATTAAAATATTAAAAAAATAGCTATTGGAATTTTAAATATCGCTGTCAAATATTTAATTAAATTTATTGACATGTATCCAAAGACGAGGAAATCCTTTCTTTTATTTTTTCTTTTTGTTCAATTTAATTAAAATTATTTCGATTTTTACATGTCAAAAAAAATAAAAGTGCATTCATACAGATGCACTTTGTATTTTAATGATATTATAAATCATTTTTTTATACAATTATCATAACTTTTTATGAAAGTTATTGAGTTTATAAATATATATATTTAGCAAAAGATAAATTCCTCGTTTTGAAAATATGACATTTAGCGATATTATTATAAATAAATTCCAAATGCATTTGTACGAGTGATAGAAAAAAAAAATGAAAAAAGCAAAAAAAAATATGCGTGTTGATATATAGTATGATTGTGTGTAATTTGTGTATAGGACTGAAAGAAATTATTGTGAAAATCAACAGAAAAAAAGAAAGAATTTTTTAAATTATATTTTAATCGATTTTTTTTTTTTTAATTATTATTTTTCTTTTCGTGGCGAATAGAAAAAGAAATGAAAAAATTATGAACAAAGGGCTGACGAATCCTCTTGTTTATTGAGCGATAATATATAATGATAAATAATAATAATAATAATAGATAACAGTATATTTGATTGTTTAATAAAATATAAATAAAATTAAAAAAAAAAACAAAAAAAAAAAAAGTCATTTTTCATTTTTTCAAACTTTTTAATAATCACATTTTGTCACATTTTCTTGATGATGAGATTTCAACAAAATATTGAGTTTGAATACGAGAATGATTAATCATTTTTAAAAAGCTTAATTATTCCAGCTAATAATTAATCATTTTAATTAGTTAACCAGCTAATTTTAATAATTTTTTTTGTTTCAAAAAAGAATGAAATTCGCTGCTGGAATTTTAGGTAAATGAAAAAAAAGAATAAATGATGTGTAATTTGCACACGAGTCTTGATAGACTTGAAATTGAAGAAATAAAAATTTGCCATATGAATTAATGATAAATTTACAAATCAATAATTATGTATACTCTCAAAGTGCCGGAGAATTTTTTTTTTTTTTGTTTAAATTGGATGAAAATAATTTGTTTAAATTTGTTATAATTATGTTCATTGGAATATTTGATAAACAATTAATTTAATTTAAATAGCAAAAAAAATGTAATTGACAAAAATTTTAAAACGTCCATTCAGACATTTTATTTATTGCAAAAATGGAAATCATTATTTATTCTTCGGCTGTTTGTTAATAAATATTATTTATTATTTTATAAAAAAAAACAAAAGATTTCTTGCATTTTCTTTATTTACCATTGTAATCGATAAATCAATTATCAAATTTTCAAAAAAAATATAAATTAATAAGAGAAAAATAAACCAGTAAATTCAATAAATTATATAATAAATAATTCAAATGGTAAATTAAACAATAAAATATCATGCTGATACTGCCATTTATAAATTAAGAATTCTGGTAGAAAAAAAAGAAATGAAATTTGTCTCACGAGTCCGCCTTAAAACAATAAAAACGAAATTTATTATTTATTTATTTTTTTTATTTCAGACATTCCGGTGGATTATTAAATTTCATTTGTTGTTAAATTATATACACATTTATATACGTGAAAAAAATATAAATAAATAAAATTTTAAATAGAATTTAATTTAAATAAAAAAAAAACAATTTAATTTATTTAACGCACATTCAATAAACAACCCCTTTAAATTTAATTACAAAAATAAAATTCAAGACTCGATAAATTAATTAGAAAGATTTTTATAAAAAACATTCTCAAATTGCTGTTTTTAATTTTGATTTTAATGAAAAAAACAAAAATTTAAATAATTATTATCAAACGACCAGAAGGTGATGAAAAATGAATAAAAAAAGTTTTTCATCATAATTGTAATTAAAAATATAATAAACAAGTTTGAAATAAAATCATAGTATAATTATTAATTGTCCAACAATGTTAAAAAACAATTATAATTATTGACAAATTAATTAATTGTTTATAAATATATATATGAAAAAAAAGTATTGTCGTCTTTGCCACTAAAAAAAATATATATATATATTTATTCTGTCGCTCGATCATTTTAATATAAACTAATAATAATAATATAAAATAATATTTTATAAGAGGGTGTATTCAGTACTAATTACCATAGCAAATATATAAATTAAAAAATAGAAATTCGTTTGATGAATAGCATAATATTCAATCAACGATATTATAATTTAATTATAAATAATTCACTTATAAGAACGAATTAATAATTATCAATTGATCAGCTAGCGAAATCCCCAATTTTCATTTCTTTTTTTTTTTTTATTCAAACTATTTACTGCTATATTAAGATAATAATTTCAATGAAATTATTGTATGTTGTTCTGATTTTGTAAATAAACAATTATTGTATAAGATAATAATTTAAATTTATTTATTTATTTAATTAATTGTCTAAATATATATTACCCAAGACATAATATTTTTTTTCTTTAATACAACATGTTTATAAAGTATTTAAATATACCAACAATATTTATTTAAAAAAAATATAAAATAAATAATTTTTTAGAGTATGCAAAAGCAAGTAGAATGTTTGTTTCTATTAAAAAATATAATAATTAATAACTTGATCCATCTAAAGACGACTTTTCATAAGTGGCTTCAAATATAAATGGAATGATTTATTGACACTTTCTTGATTGAGTGGACTTTTCATAGCTTCTTCATATAATCTTTCATAAACATTACCATCCCAAGCACCGAGTGTTGAGCCGAGTATTTCATCTCTAATATCAAAACCATCAACAATACCAACAGCATTTGGTCTAATTGCTGATAATAATTCTTCAAGACGTTTTTGTAATACTGGCACATCATTTGATTTGAGACATGAAAATCTTAAAAAATCACCAACTCTTTGAAGAACCCAATAAACAGCATAAAGCTCGGATAGTTGTGACAACACAATGAACAATTCATTTGATATTTTTCCATGTTTAGCTTTGACCCAATCAATAAAACGTGTTATTAAAAATGCACGACAATGAGCTTCAGCAGCTTGTGTTAATTCAATGCTCGTTTGGTTCCATGCATCTTCACTTGATGTACCATTTTTAATTCTACCATCCATATGTTTTGTTGCCAATTTAATTTTACCAGTAGCAACAGCTTGATGAGCAACAATCATACATGTCAATGTATTTTTCCATATATTTTTTTTTGTTTTTTGTTGTTGTTGTGATATTAATGATAAATATTGTACAGTTGGTGGTAATAATTTACCAGTAGCTGATTGTTTCCATACTTTAACAAGATAACGTGCTGTTTGTAATAATAATACAGTATTTTCACCTTCATATGTGCAAACAGCTGTGACAAGTCCATATGTTGATGGCAAATTACTTGAATCCATATAACCATGACCACCACAAGCTAAACGTAATTGTTCAACTCCACTGGCTGCATCTGATGATGCAACTGCTTTTAAACAACATGACAATGCATGAAGTTCTGGCAATCTTTCTAATGCACCTTCATTTAATTCAACAGATACTTTATTATACATATCCCATATTGATGTTGATGCCAATAAAATAGCATAGCTTGTTGCTAAATTAGGAAATAATTTATATTGTTGTGTTACAAAATCAATTATTTGACATTCACCTTGACTTGTATTTATTTGACTTTGTCGTCTAATTGCACTATATCTTATTGCAATTGTAACAGCTTTTGATAAATATCTTGATAAATCTTTAACTAATACAACTCTAACAAACATCATTGTTCCATATGTTAATTTGTCTGTTGATGGTTTAACATATGTACCATCTTCAAGTACTTGTGAATTTTTCATCAACATATTTTCACGTGGTATTCTTACATTATCAAAACCAAGAAAGCCATTATTTGTTGCATTCATACCAAGTTTTGCTCCAATTTCACCAATTTTAATACCATCAAGTGGTTCATGAGTTTCTTCATCACGTAATTGTACAATAAATGGATGTATACCTTTACATTCACCTTTTGTATATAATTGTGCAACAACAACAGCATAATTAACTGTTTGTCCTAATCCACCAGGCCACCATTTGTATGATGTTCTTGTTGGACTATTTAATATAAATTCTTTTGTTTTTGGATCATATGTTGATGTTGTTTCAAGACCTCTTATAAATGTTCCATGACCAAGTTCAGTTTGTGCATATGTACCAATTATATTGCAAGACCATGCACGTGGCATCCAGTATCCTTGTTGTTCAGATGAACCTTGTCCCATTATTGTTGGTATAAACATAACATAATGCAGAGTCAATGGATTACCATCTTTTAATATTGCCGAGCCCAATGAACCACCCAATAATTGTCTATATATTCAAATTATTATTGATATTATTATTATTATTTTACACATAAACAAGTAAAAAAAATTGATAAAAAATACTAACGAGTACATGTCCATATCTCCTTTTCCAATTTCTTGTAAATGATTAATTTTTTGCAATACCAAACATCCTTTTCTAACAGCATCCTCATAGACTTCTTTGTGATTTCTATATGCTGCTGGTATTTCATCCTTCAACTCTGGATCACTTAGAAAATATTCCTCTGTAATCAATAAATTTAATTCTAATTTAATATCAGGCAAACAAAAAAACTGGTTTAATTAATTCTTTTTTTTTATTCTCTTGTCCTTTGGACATGATGATTATAAATTTTTTTTATTCATAGCCTTGAGAATGTATGAATAGCAGTTGTTTATATCAACTTTCTCAATGTTTTCATTTTTTGCAATATATCATTTATCAATTTACAATATTAAAAATGATCTTATCAATTTGATTGATTAATAAGAGATCATTATTGGAGTAAAAAATTTGCGTGATAAATAAATTAATGTCAATTTCTTTTTAAAATACAAATTTATTAATTATAGAGTAAATAAATTGATGTATAATTAAATTTTTTACCTCGTGAACGACGAATTTTTGTTTTTTCAGGACTACCATCAAGAAGATGAGTCAATTCTGTTGGATCAAAAGTACATTGTTCTCTTTCTCGTAGTAAATCATTGTTGATTGTTTTTTTATTTTGAATTGTTGTCTCCATGATGTTAGCAGATGTCAAGATGTTGAAGTGTTTACAAACAATCTCAATTTAATCTTGCAACTTTCACTTTGTTTTACTTGAATAGTTTTATTTGTTTGCTCAATTTAAAGTGTTTCAAAATAATATTATAAATATTTGTTTATTCTTTATGTATCCATTTACGACGACAACTGATGACTGCTAATGACACACTGAGAACTGAGAAGTCAGCTTTTTATTTTTTACATTTTTAATACACCACTTCTCTTTTTGCTTGTTTTTTTTATTTGTTCTGTTACTTGCTCTCTTAGCAATTCTCTTTCTCTGTTGCTTTTTTCGCGAAAATATCTTTTTTATCGACTAATAATTATATATATTTTTTTAGGTATTAATTAATATAATTATAAGTTAATTAACTTGTCAATCAAATATATATTAGTCGTTGAAAAAATCCAACTTATCGTTATTCGTTTTGGTAAATACCAATCTTATTATATTAATATCAATTATTGTTTATGAAATAATTGAAACTGATTGGAAATTTTGGAAACATCAGTGAATTTACAATTTAATATCATCTTTGGTAAGAAACAAAATTTATAAATTATTTTATTGTTGTTTTGTAACATTAAAAACAACATTTAAAAAACAATAAAATTATAAATAAACAATTTATGAATCGAATACAGCGCCACGCGTGGTAAAAAAATGAACTTGCGTGATTTAATTTTTATTTTCACTACGTGGTGGCGCTGTAGTCGTTTTCAAAAATTATTAAGACTTTCTCATAAAAAAAAATATTTTCAGTTTAAACAAAAAA
>JAPYYR010001036.1:0-20417 GCA_030523065.1 Aphidius colemani | reverse complement strand
ATTCAGGGGTTTTGTTGAATAAATAAAAAATGATCTCCTGGTGGTACTTCACGATTTGGTCTACATGTCATTTCTTCGATTGCTTGACGTACTTTTGATACAACTTCTGGTGGTGAACGTCTTTGGCTAACCGGTGTATCTGGTCTATGTTGAAGTGGTTCAGTTTGTCGTTGTTGTTGTTCAATAACAACATTTTGTGATTGTAAATTATCTGTAATACAATTTATTATAATAAGTATGATTTTTTTATTTTTTTTATATAAAATTACCTGGTATATCTTCAATTTCATAGATTGAAATATCTTCTAAATCATTTATAATTGAGGCAGGATTTAGACATCGTGCCAAAGACCAAAAACAGTCAACTACAATCCTCTTTGATGCTCTCCACATAATAGTAATAGTATGCACTTAAACATTTTGATTAATTTTTTTTAAATTCAAATAAAACATAATTTTCAATTATTTATTTAATTTTAAATGATAATTTTGATTTGAAAATTTTTAAAATACATTTTCTATTATAAATTAATATTACTTGATAATTTTGAAAGGTTAATTATATATTTTTTTTTTTTTTCTATATATAATTTAAGTATTTGTTTGTTTTTTAATTGACATATTATATTTATTTACATGTTTAATGGAACAAAATGACTGCCGGTTATTTTTTTTTCAAGTTATAAAATAAAATAATTAACAGAAAATCCATTGATTATTTGATCAATCTAATCAATAACAATTAATAATGATTATTTGACTATTTAATTATTAAATATTTAAAAATCTACTGAATTTTTTCAATAAGCTCTATTGGTGGAAGCGATAAACCTACAATTTCCCGCTTAAATATTATCAAAGTATAAAAAGGAGCACAGTAGTACTACGAATTATTAAAAACAACAAAGTACACCATGGCAGCTGATGAAATTGTCAATGAATCAATGGATGTTGATCAAGTTCCATCAACAAGTAATGAAAAAATAACAAAAACTGGAAAAAATTCAACTCTACCATGGTATATAACTTCAGGAAATAATAAAAATATCATCATATATAAAAAGTTGATTGTCAAATAATGCTTTAAGGTTATAAATTTGTTTACTATTTGTAGGATTGAAAAATATCGTCCTCAAGTATTTTCTGATATTGTTGGTAATGAGGATACAGTTGCAAGATTAGCAATATTTGCTCAACATGGTAATGCACCAAATATTATTATTGCTGGTCCACCAGGAGTTGGAAAAACAACAACAATTCTTTGTCTTGCAAGAATATTACTTGGTCCAGCTTTTAAAGATACTGTATTAGAATTGAATGCATCAAATGATCGTGGTATTGATGTTGTCAGAAATAAAATTAAATTATTTGCTCAAAAAAAGGTAAATTTATCAATTAAACATGTAAAAACTTACTTGATGTGATTACATATGTTGTTAATTATTTAAGGTAAATTTACCACAAGGTAAACACAAGATTATTATTCTTGATGAAGCTGATAGTATGACAGAAGGTGCACAACAAGCACTAAGACGTACAATGGAAATTTATAGTAACACAACACGTTTTGCACTTGCTTGTAATAACAGTGAAAAAATCATTGAACCAATACAATCAAGATGTGCTATGTTAAGATATGGAAAACTATCTGATGCTCAGGTTTTAGCAAAAGTCATTGATGTTTGTGCTAAAGAAAATGTAAATTTCAATTATTATATTTATCAATTTAAATAGTTGGTTAATATTATTTTAAAAAAAATAATTACTTACAGGTTTCTTATACTGATGATGGTCTAGAAGCAATTGTTTTCACCGCTCAAGGTGACATGAGACAAGCATTAAATAATTTACAATCAACTTGTAATGGATTTGGTCATGTCAACAGTGAAAATGTATTTAAAGTTTGTGATGAACCACATCCATTGTTGATTAAAGAAATGCTTGAATTTTGTACACAAGGTGACATATCAAAAGCCTATGGAAGTTTACAACATTTATGGAAAATGGGATATTCATCAGATGATTTAATTAGTAACATATTTAGAGTATGTAAAAATTTAAATATTGATGAAGATAAAAAATTGGAATACATCAAGGTAATTTAAATGAGAAAAAATATTAAAAATAAAAAAAAACAAAAAGTTTATTTGCTTTTTTTTATTTCTTTAGGAAATTGGATTAACTCATCTTGGTATTGTCAATGGAAACACCAGCTTACTTCAATTAAACAGTCTCTTGGCTCGACTCTGTCGTTTATCATTAAAAAAATAATAATAATTACAAAAAATTACTCATTAAATTGCCTTAATAACATTATTTTCATACACAGTCTGTTTAATATTTAAAAAAAAAATTTTCTTTTTGTAAATTCTTAAAAAATATATCATCTTTTACTTAATTAAAATGAAAACTAATTATTCTTATACTATTTATTATGATGATGATGATGATGATGATGATGGTGATGATAATTGCACATTGGGCAATAATTGCTTAAAATTATTTTTACATTAAATATTAACACCATTTGTCAATTGTAACTGAAGCAAGATGTGGTCGTGGTTTTGGTGATGGCCATCTTAATGCGCTTTGACAAGATTCAGCCCGTGATGGTGTTCTTGGTGGTGGTAATGGTGGATGATCATTTGTTTGATAATTCATGTCATTATCTAATCGACCATTCAATGATAAATCACCACGATAATTTCTTTTAGCTGGTTTCCTTGGTGTTTCAATTTGTTGATGTTGATATTGTTGTTGTTGATGTTGTTGTTGTGATGTTGGTGGTGGTGCATTTTCAACTGATTGAAGTGATGAAGTACGATGTAATGATAATCTAAGAGGTTTTTTTGGTGGTGTTGGACGTGTTTTACGTTCTTGAGTATTATAACTATTGATAGATACGTCAGATTGTTCTGATGCTCGTGATTGATTATCCTATTTAAAAAACAAATAAAATATAATTTAAATTAATGGAATTTTAATTATATAAAAAATGATTTTAACTATTTACCTGCATTCGATAATACGTTGGTTCTGAATCGAATTCAAGTGACTGCAATGCATTTGTACTTTTACGACTTTTATTATTAAAATGATCAATCGCAGTATCAAACTTTGATGAACGTCTTCTATGTGTATTATTTTGTGTTTTAATATCAAGACTAGCTGTTGAGCGTGTTAGCTGAAAACCAGGTGATAATTTATCTTTATTACGTTGCTTATATTGTAGACTTGATGTACCATCAGTTATATCTTGTTCTTTATATTTATCACGCATATCATTTAGTCTTTTTAAATGATCACTTTGTCGATTATTTATATTAGATGATATACTTTGACGCAAATCACAAGAACTACGAGCATTTAAACCAGGTAAATTACCAACAAGTGCTGTTACTTGTGGTCCTTTTTGAAATACTTGAAGATGATTATTATTATCTTTACGTATTGGTGATTCAACAATTGGAGTTGGTTTTTCTGTTCTCAATGGCTGTGATAATAAATCTCTTACTTGTTCTTCAAGATATCCAATTCTATGAGTCAAACGTAAATTATCAGATCGTAAAGTTCTTAAAGCTGCTAATGATTCACTTTTTCTTAGTACTATTATTTGTGCTGCTTCTGGTGTTACAGCTAATAATCTTGCTAGATCATTACGTCCAGCACCAACAACTAATTTTCCATTTACCTCCAATATTCTATAATTAAAATTTTTATGATTAATATTTTATTTATGTGTAATTCGTATAATAGCAAAATTCTTTTATATAAAATATTTTTAATCGATTTATTAAAATTTATAAACAAAAAACTGAGTAACTATTAAATTGTAAAAAATAAATTAACATTTTTTTCGAGGACATTGACAATTAGTGAGAGCATAGAGCGAACTTCCGGTTGTTTTTTTTTTTTTTTTAAATTTTGCTCTAACAGTTGTATGCATTCACGCAACAGTGATTACCTGAGAAATAAAAATATATATCAAGATTGCTCATTGTTCTTTGACGATTGTATATACAATGAACTTTTATGTATAAATATAACAACATAATATCTGACATTCACAACGTGTTATTGTGTATCCTTTATTTTTTTATTTATATACTTTCTCAGCCTATATAAATATTATATATATATATTATAAATGATACTCGTGTGTTTCATTGACTCAACAAAATACCTTGACAGTTATAATCTCATAAGCGGATTTAAATAATCCTATTTTTCACTGTGTCAAATAAATTTTATAATCAATCAATTTCAACTTAACTAAATATATTAATAATATAATTTATGATTGTTATAAATAAAAATAGCTTCTTAAATAATTAGTCAAAAAAAAAATACAAACCTGTCACCCTTGCAAAGACCAGAATCTTCAACAGCCCAATCAACATAAATACCAGCAGCATCATCTCTTGGTCCAGCACCAAAACGTGGACTTTTTGGATCTGCACTTATTTCAACAGCATGAATTGTCATTTGTGTTGTATCCGAAACACAGCTAAATATAAAAATAAAAAAAAAATATAGGTCAACCAGTCATTATTTTTTTTCTCTCTAATTAGACAAGATAATTATTTTAAAAATATTTCTTTCTATCTTTATGAATTTATTTTAAGAAATACCTACAGCAAATATTATAATATTTATTTATTTTAAAAGTGTAAATTATTGTATAATAAAATATCGAACATGATAATAATAATATTATATTTTTCATGTATGTATACCTGAATATTGTACAATTTTTTTGTTTTTCTTGGGTCTCAGCCAACTCTAGAGCAGCTTGAAGTGAACGACTCTCTTCTCTTAACGTCAGCAACTCCAGCTCTTCACGACCAAGTCGATACTCTAATTCTGCTTGTTGTATTTTAATGTCAATGTTGCTATTAAAAATAATATAAAAATATACAATTAAAATTATTTTAGAAGAAAAAAAAATAATAATTTTTTACTTACTCTGTTATGTCTAGACGTTCTAATGCAAATTTAAGATTTTTAATTGTAAGACGTTTATTATCAGAATCACGTTTTAATCTTTGTAATCTATCTTCTGTTATTTTTTTATCAGCTTCAGTCAAGGGTGCTGGACCATTTCTAGATGAAATACGGTTACTATATGTATTACATAATTGACCCTTGAGTCTGTAAATTCATAAAAAATAAAAGAAAAAATGATAATAGTTTTTCGAAAAAAAAAAAATACCAAGATGTAGGTATGAATTCGTGACTTGATAAAAAAACATTTAAACATTTAGCATTGACTTAACTCACGTTTGGATTATGTTCTCCTTGTCCCGAAGGGCAACCCTAAGAGCATCGACCTCTTTATACTGATCCTTGTTTCTGTGACCGGCTGGTGAGGTCATTCCCCCGGATATACTTCCTCCTTTTTTTCTTCTTGGTGTTGTTGATAATGATACTTCAATATTTGCCATCTAGATATCAATCAATAAATAATCAATATTTGTCAATAACAAAATTTAAAAATATTTTAATATATTATAATTTATTGTTATATAAAAATGAAAAAATTTACATCTTGAGAGCAAGAAATTATCAATTTTATATTATGAAAAATATTGATAGATAAAATAACATATTTACAAAAGTCAAATGAAATGAAAAAGAAAATTTGTATTTGCAAATAGCATAATATCCAAGGGTAATATATTTATAATAATAAAAAAAAAAAAGGATGAATAATTTTCTCTGTGGGGAGTTGTGGTTTGTATGTTGGAAATTGGTGGTTGAACATGTTTAAGGATAAAGTGTTAAAAATAAAATTTAAAAAAATAAAAAAAGGTGATGATGAATAATAAAAACTATAAAATAGTTGTTGTTGCTGTTGTTGTTGTTGTATATATAAATAAATATAAATAAAAAAAAGATGCAGTGACCGCAAATAGTGTCTGTAAATAAATGTGTGTATGTTAAAGTGAAGGTTCTTTTTAGAGTCTCATTTATTTTTCCTTGAAGAAGATACAAATAAAAAACGAAATGAAAAGAGATATTGCTGATAGAAGAATCTCGACTTTTGAAAAAAAAAATCAAATAAGAATATATATTCTAGTGAATCCTTCCTAACACCATCATGACAGTATGTCTATATGGTACTATTAACAAGGGGTGAGAGAGTTATCACCGTCAGACAAGATTTATAGCATTCAGACATGGACAAGGGACAAGTTGTGTAGTTTCAAAATAGCTTTGCATTTATTTTTTTTTCTGCAAGATTTTTTGTTCAGTAACTATATATATATAAGATTGCTTGTCACATTTTGAATATATTTTTTTATACAATGTCTATATACTGAAGATGGAAAAAGAAAATTTATCCAATATCTGAGATTGTTTGCAAAGAAAAAAAAAAACCAATGCATTAGCCTTAAGTAAAAAGATATTAGAATTTTTATTTTAATAGACACAAGACATTGAGTAATTATTAATTCATAAAAAAGAGTAAAAAATATAAAAAGAATTTATAAAACAAACAACAGGAAATACTGGAAAATCTTTAAGGTATTTCTCAGCAAAATAGATGGAAACTCTTTACTATATAAGAGTTAATTCCGTATAAAAAATATAGCAGGTAGAAAAAAAAAGGAGTTTATCATTAGGGAAACCCGAAATAGGTGTTATCATTTTCTGTTTCAGTTGTTTTCTTGATGTTAAAAAGCTATAGACTAAGTGAACACCTACACATGGTACAAAAAGATCCATAAACACACAACTTTCTAACGGTTATTTATTTTTTATATATTTTGCTGAGAAACTTGAAGAAGGATAATGCTTTTCAAGGCACTTCTACTTTAGAACTTGAAAGTCGATATAAACAATTAACAAAAAGGAAATTGTCTCTTGTTTTTATATTCATTGTATTTCTAATTCATCTTTGCTCTTACATTATGTGGTAAAACATTGAAAAGCACACACAAAAAGTCGTGTACAAATTTTACTAAAAAAATAATAGAGCAATTTTTCAAATGAAACATATTGTTGTTGGCATTTTTCATTAGAGTAAAAGTCAAAAAATGAAATATACAAAATAAAAAGAACAAATAGTCGAATTGAGTAGGAAAAAAAAAAGACATTTCTATTTTTTTAAATGTTATTTTGGCATGTACTGGATAGATAAAGAATATAAAATGATAAATAAGAATAAATAAAAAAATAAAATAAAAACCAGACGATGTTAAAAAGGTTGCTGACTCTCAATGTATCCGCAATCTTACCGAGCAGATCATTTTTGTCTGGCTTTTATTTCACGGTCTGGGCCCAAGGGCGTACATTTGAATTGACCATATAAAACAAAGCCCTTTTGTAAGCCATAAAGTTCAATGTTAATTCAACTTGAATTTTATGTCAAATTAATTTAGAAAAAAAAAAAGGCAAAAATACAAATAAATCAATATTAAAACAGAAATTTTATGTGAATTCGAAAAAATTAATTTGGAAATATTTTATCATCAAATAAAGTATTTTTTATGAAGAAAAATCTTGCACCCTTGTCATTCTCGTAACAATAAAAATTCATAAAAATTTATAATTACAAATGAATGAGCATGAAATTAAATGCAGCAAATATTATTATGTTTTTTTTTTTTGTTTTTAAATTTAAAATTTATACATATATAAATAAATAATTTATAAAAATAACACGAGAAGATTGCATGTTTGTTACGCCACTGAAAACTATCAAGAAAGAAAATAAAAATATAAATTTAAAAATAATAAAAAATAAATATAAAAAATATCGATGTAAAAGGCAATTTTAATGGTCTCAAACAAGATATTGGGATCCACCTTTTTACTCCACATTATATTGAAAGAAAAAAAAAAAAAAAAAAGTTATTTAGTTTGAAAATATATCTGCATATAAATCACTGCTTGAACGTTGAAAGTTAAAAATTTTTTGGCAACACTTTGTCATTAAATTGCTGCATCGAAAACGAATAAAAAAAAAAAAAATGTTTCAATTTATTTTTTAAACTTATTTTATGTTAAAAGTTAAATTTTATTAATATATTTAACCTGTGTAACTTTAACAATTTGACTTTAATCACTTTTATATAACAATAAAATACAAAAACAACAACAACAATGATTTATATATTTTATTTATTCATCAATTTGTCTTACCTTAGCCTCAAGGGTTTCAAGTTGAGCCATTCTTGGCTCGATAAATTGTGGCTGTGAACCAACACCACTATGAAGAGCCGTCTGTAAAAAATAAATAATATAAATAAAATTTATTCTTAATAAATTTATAAAACCCATTGAAGAATATTTATCATTTTGCTAGTGTAACCACCCTGAAGTGAAAAAAAAAAAAGGTTTTTTAAAGTGAATAATGAAAGTAGAAAAAAAAAAAGAAAAATCTAGACTTGATCATTTATTTTTTTAAAAAATTCTTTGTCTCAAAAGATAAAAAGGGTTTATGTGTTACTTGTATATCTAAAGTATGAAAAAAAATATAAAAAAAGGCATTGATATGAAGCAGTTTTAACCTTCGTTACTCTAGAGATTTAAAAAAAAAATTTGTTATGATAAATAAGGGTTTATAATAACGAGGGATAATTTGGTTATTTTTCAAATTTTATAAATTTATAATAAATACGTAATGTCAAAGTTCAAGGATTGTATTTTATCAAATTGTCAATTATTTTTGTAATATTAATCATTTATAATTATTAATTAATCAACTGAAAAATTTATGATTAAATTACTAAATAAATAATTGAATGTCAATTAAATTATTCGCGTTTTGATAAAACGTTTGATTTAAAAATTTGCCTATTTAATTTGTATAATTTTATTTACAACTAATGTCATGTAATAAATAAAAAAATAAAGAAAAAGAAAAAGTTATTTTATATAAACACTTAGATAATGGTATTTAAATGTGAATTTTATTGTCTGATATGCCGTTGGGTGATTTGTATTTTATTTATTTTTTCATTGTCCATAAATTTTGATGAGTGTATGTACATCATGAAAATAAATTCAAGAGTAATTTGTTATGGATATATACATGTATAATGTTTTTAAAGTCAAGGTAATATTACAACCACAAATACAAAACTTTTAGAGTCAATTGAAGGTAAAGAAGCAACATTAAAATAATCACGATATATACCTACAAGAAAATCTTGCACTCGAGGGGTTTTATTTTCTATGTAGTTATAATAATTTTTTTACCACTTGATTTTTCACATCATTATGATAATAATAACAATAATAAATGGCTTTTTTTCTTTTTTTTAAATAATAATTTATGTAGTTTTAACAATATTTTTCTTGCATTTTATATATATTTTTTTATTTATTGTTTTTTAATTTGTTTTTCATATACTTGTTATAATTTTTGCATCATTATCTAAATACGCGTATATTTGTTTGAATAATATTTTTGATAATTTATATATTTTATTAAATTTTAATGATAGAACTTTAAAATTATTATACAGTTAACATGAGCATGGCGTTGAGTAATTAACCAAAGTAAAATATATAAACAGGCGCAATAGTAAAGTTGATTTTGCATGGTGATAAGAATTTTATCACCAAGAAATATCCATTTGGTAATTTATAAATAAAGTCATTTTGTAATTTCATTTCTATAATGTGCAACATAAAAAAAAAAAAGTATAAATATTAAAATCTAAATATAATATCTGAATGAGGTAAAATTAAAAAACTTCTGTGTGTTTCGATTTAACAATGAAATAAAAAAATATATATATAATCAAGCTGTAATTGATTCAATTAATTTATTTATTTTGTTATTATTAAATTAAAATAGTGGTAAAAAAAGCTATTATATTTATGATTAGTTTAAAAAATGAAATATAGTTGATTTTTGCCATTACGATCTGCAATTCACTCTGAGACTTCCTTTGCATTGTGCAAAAAAAAAAAATAAAATATTAAAAAAAACAATAGAATAAAATAATCAGTTATTTAAAAATGTAATTAACTAATTAATTAATAAATAAATTAGAAAATTATATGAGGAAAAAAGTAAAATTCACATAATTTTCTGATAATTAAAAAAAATTAAAATCTCAAGTTATAATTTACAAAGAAAAATAAATTAATTTTACAATACAGGGTGATGCATATCTGCAAGTGGAAGTAGCATATAAATTTAAAAATAAAAAAGTAAAAGTACCGAAGAAAAATTTAACAAAAAAAATAACAGTGACCAGAGAAGACGAGCTGGTTGAGGTCTTGGATATCTTTTTTCCTGCGATTCACACGAGATAGTATGTACTATATACAGTGACTCGCATATTTGTGTGTATAAGAGTATAAAACATATAAAAAAATTAAAAAAATAATTTGAAAACTTCAACAAGGACTATCACGACAACCACAAAGAATTTTTTTTACCTTCTGAACAATGAAAAAAGCTTTTTTTTCTTTTTTATAATTTTTTAAAAAAATTACAGTAATGAAAATAAATTATTTCATTTATTATTATTCACTTTAAAAAACAAGCATAAAATTAAGCTCGAAAAAAAAAAATATATAAATAATAGCCTATTATTTTAAAATTAAACAAAAAAAAATATTAAATTATTCGAAAATGATAATTTGATGTGCGTTTAGTTTAGACCTTGAATAGCTCAATTTAATTTTATCAAATAATAATGTAAATACTTTAAACTACCAGGGAGACTAACGATCATCATGAAAATTTATTTTTATTATTAACTATCAGAGCGATTATTTAGAGGTCATGATATTAATATAAGATCCAGTTTTTCATGATATATTATCACCCGAAAACCATAACGAAAGGTCAAAATCTATTTATAGTAAAAACGAAAAATATACAATAAAACTGTTCATTTAAAAATCAAAATTATTACTCGATTTATAAATTTAAAAATTATTATTTTTCTTGGAAAATAATATTGGAAGTTAAGTAATAAAATAAAAAAAAAAAAAAAAACAAAATTCTCAAACGACTAATATTATCTCCCGAATAAAAAAACCTTCAAAAGGCGAGTATATTTTTTCTTTTATTCTTGAAAATCGCCTCGAGGATTATCGTTCAAAAAATTCCTAAATAATTGAATAGCTTTTATCTTTTTTTGTTTCAACCAGAATTCAAAGTCTCATCAATATATTTAGCATTTAGCATTGAAAAAAATTGATCTTACTTTTGATTTTATTTGTTTTTTTTAGTATATTTATGCACGTTGAATATGAATATATGTATTTTTGATTATTGATTTAATCAAAGTTATAAAAAAAAAAAAGAAAAATTTAATCTACGTCATGAAATGATGCCTGACACTTGACCTTACAATGTTATCTTGAAGATGCATCTGTAATATTTTTATTATTATAGTCAGCATTTTTGTGAAATGAAAAAAAAATAAATAAATTTAGTTCAAATGCTTACGTGTGATGTAAAATTTACATTTATTATTATTGTTTTAATTTTGTTTTGTTAAATTATTTTTTTTACGTACCAGAGACACTGAACGTTGTTGAAATTTTAATCCAATGTCTTCTTTATCGTCACCACAATCTGTTGTGTAAAATAAAATACTTTTTTTAGATCCTCTTGAACAAGCACCTGAGAAATGAATTATTTTAAATTAATCATTGATGAATAAAAACAAACTCAAAGACAAACAATTCATTGTAAAAAGAAAAAAGTATCAGTGAAATGAAAAATCATAAATTTTGATTAAAAAGAAAATTGTTTAGATGATAATTGAAAAATATAATGATAAATCTGTAATATGATATGTTTTATTTTTAGAGTTGATATACTGTTTCCTTTTTATTTTTGAGTTTGTATTGAGCAATGAAAATAAATGATTTATTTTAATTTTACCTGAACGTCTTCCCATTCCGATCAAATCACTGATTATCTTTTATATAGCAAAGATGAACGATAATTATCATCTTGGCTCAATGCAGTCACATAGTGATTTTATATTATTTCT
This sequence comes from Aphidius colemani, assembly GCA_030523065.1. Lineage (NCBI taxonomy): Eukaryota > Metazoa > Arthropoda > Insecta > Hymenoptera > Braconidae > Aphidius > Aphidius colemani. The sequence goes on along the minus strand of JAPYYR010001036.1, from coordinate 8,442 downwards.
ATTTTACAAACTGCAATTATAAAAAAAAAGAAAATTAGTAAAAAAATCAATAAAAACATAAATTAGAAATTAATTTGTAAATATGAATAATTTTTTGTTGTTCTTTCAATTGATAAGATATAATTTTAGATATCTATGTTGAACAAAATAACATAAAAATAGATGATGGAAAATAAAATGTAATATAAAAAAAATATAATGAAACTTGCAAGTCATTCAACAGTATGTCAAGGCATGCCTTATGTTAAAATTAAGTAACATAATAGGGTAGCTTATAACGCAATCAACAGCCATAACGAATCTGCCTGGCTTTACACGAGGGGTTGAAATTTATTTATACATATCTACAAAATGATCTAGACAAAACAACAAGAGAGGGTCAAAGAAAATTCATACAGCTGTTATTCAGGTGTGTGCTGTCTCGATAAAATAAAAAAATAAATAAATAAAGAATCATGTCAATTTTTAGTTATCCATCAAAATTTTTTGCATCCCTTATTTTACTATTTATATAATTTATATTTCCATCCACATTATACATTCAAAAACCGTTTAATTTTTTTCCATATTTCCAAATATAAATAGTCCAATTATCAATTTACAACAAAAACCGTTAATTTTTTTATTAAAAATGATTGACAATTTTTTTTTATTTTTTTAAAGGTCAAACTAAATATATCAAAATTCAAAAAAGAGAAAAATTATTATATTTTGTTTATTATTATTTTTAGATTATTATAAATGTAAAAAAAAAAAATACCAAAATTTTTTATTTTCATTTGAAAATAAATTTTATAAAATAAAAATGAAAGGTCATCACGTTTTGACCCTGGGTTACCCTTGGTATTCACTTGAAAAATAATGAAAAATCATCTAATGGACAGCTGGAGAATTTTGTAAAATAGGGTGATGATTATTGAGTGTTTGAAAAATTCAATTCATACTTTAGCCACTCAAGTTAAAATGTGTGACTGATATATATAAAAATTTACCCCAATTGAATCAATTTAACGCTAACATATTTCGATAAATTCAAACAATCGTTGTTAAATAGAAAATTTAAATTTAAATATAGAGAAATAATTTTATTAAATAAAATAAAAGCAGCAATTTTCATATTCTATTTACAAATTTGTACATATGCACATAAATCCCTGAACAAATATTATAAATCCGTTCAATTGAATTTACAAAAAATTCACCACATGTCAATTTTCTATAACGTCAGATGTAGAAAATCAATTGACAAACGATTTATATTTTTTTTCTTTTCATGTTTAACATGAAATAATAATACAAATAAAAAGGGGTTTGTAAAAATCGATTCAATTTAAATCCTCTATATATAAATTACATTCTTTACAAATTGACAAACGATGTAGTTCACCAATCGCTGTGTATAATTTTTTTTTTTTTTAAACATAAAAAAAATATATTTTCAAACGAAAAAATTACAAATGACAGATCGTTATCCTGGCTCTATTTTTACCGCAATTTTGATGTTACAAAAAAATAAGATAAGATCGATGGTTATAGAAAAAAAAACATAAAAAAAAAAAAGGTGCAGCTGATGGTTGCGAAACAAATATTCATCCCCCATCAGTCTGTCGAATGATAGATAGATTGGAATAGAAAAAATATATATAATTTTTTTCTTTTTTATCCCTGTTTGTTAACATAAAATTTTCTGATGGCTATTATCAGTCTATCGTAAAACGACAGATGATTATTTTACGCTTAGCTGCGTGTAGTGATGGCATTGGATCATTGAACGCGCAACTTTCCGTAATAATTGATGTCTATTAAAGTCGCATACATGGTGAGACAGTATATTATGTGAAGAATTTTTTTTTTTTTCTATATATATAGATGTACTTAACGACAACACGTGTTTACACAACATCACATAACTGTTGGTAAAATGAAAGTAAAAAAAAAATAAATAATCAAGTTTTAAATGAAAAAAATAGAGAAAAAAATTCACTTGACAAATTGTCGTAATGAATTCTTATTAAGTAAAATAATAATAATAATAATAATAATAATAATAATAATGCTAATTTTTTAATTTAATTGAATTGACTATTTATAATTTAATAGTTAATTTTTTTAAAATTATTCTAAATTTAATTAAGAATAAATTTTCTCATTATATTTGTGTTTAAGTTAACTTTGAGTTTATGATGTCAATCGTTGGCAAATATAATACACTATTTTGAATGTTCATAAGTTAAGTTCACTCAAGTATAATTTACTTTGAAGATAAATTTCAAAAGTTATATGTATTTCTGTAATCGACAAAATTTATGATACGGTGGGTGAATATGTCGATGTAACTGACTCGTAATAAGATTAAAACAATACACACACACACATAGGTTTATTTATATATTTACTAACTGATATTTTAATTAACTTTTAATTAGTTTTAAAAATAAAAAAAATATATATTTTGTTTGATATATAGTTTATAAAAGAGTTTTTAAAAAAATGAACAAAGACAAAGCCAAACAAACACACATGAAAGGGTCCTTGATTTAGAAACTGTATAGAATTTTTTCATCTGTTGTATATTGAATGATTAACATTAACTCTTTTTTACTAACTCAACTATTCATAAAAAAAAAACTAAACGAGTTTTAACAATGAAAGTCAAAAAATAAATAAAAAATAAAAGGTCAGGCATGGAGATTATGCATATAGAGAAATAAAAAAAGTATAAATGGATTGTAAATGATCGTTCTTATAAATATTAGGCTACTGAAAGAATAATTTTTAGAGTGAATCAATGGGTACATAAATTAAGGCTGTATACCTAGTATTTTTATTAATTTTATTATTGACATATTGCCATTTAATTTCTCGTAAAAAATTTCGAAATGTAAAATCGAAATTTCACAAAAAAAAAAAACTTTTTTCGATTGAGACAACCGCGAAATTGTATAGGGAGAATTTTGGAGTAGCCCTGCTCTAATCAGACACGCAAAAATAAAAATTATATTTCAATTAAAATTGCATTTTAATGATGAAATAATTTGATTAAAAAATAATTAATACCTTTCTATATAATAATCCTTAAAACTTGTTTATCGATAATCCAAAATGTAATCCTTTCTTGTTTGTTTATTTATTGATTAACACAATTAATCACTGAGACATTTACGTAAAATATTTGCCTATTTTTTCAAATATAATATAGATTTTATATTATTCGGGTTGAATTAAAACTCTATGCAACGAATACCATAAAGGTTCGAAACAGACTAACTCACTAACCGGCTTTCCGCGCCATAGCACGAGTGTGTGGGACCCTCCATCGGTTGGGCCTTGGCTCATCCGGTCCTTTATCAACACTGGAAGGGGATATGAATAACGTAAAATATTATACAAAAGATTTATCCTACAAATATAGTGTTACTTATTATCCACTTGGTTTTTTTTTTTTATAACTTTTATTTTATTTTGCAACAAGAAATTGTTGATGATTTTTTAATTTATAAATTATGAAACAGAGACAATTGACTTTTTGCTGCATGAAAAATATAAATTTAAATATCATTATTTATAAATTTAAATATTATTAAATGGTAAATTGCATTTATATAAATATTTTCCAACTGTGCAATTGTGAATTTAAATACAGAAAATAGAAAAAAATTTATAGCCCTTGTATAATTAAGTACCGGAAGGGTACGTTTTTTTTATGACCAATAAATATGAGGGTTCAAAAGACAGGTGTTCATTTGTACCTTTGTACCTTTGTATTAAAAGCCGGTCAGTCAGTTTCGGGTCTTTGTAGAAATCGAAACACAAAAAATCAACTTTCTGTTTTGGAAAATAAAATAAAAAATATACTCAATATTTTATAAGTTTGAATTGTCTCAGTGATTTCCTATATCGATCAAGTATAATTTATTTTAATTTTTAACTACTTTGTTTAACAATAATAATGTCAAAAAATTATTTAAAAAAATTTTCTAATCGTATAAATGATTGTGATGAAATAGCTGAACTTGAAACTGAATTTCGTAAAGCATATATGATGAAAGAACTTGAAGCACAAATTGCTGAAAAATTAGCTGATAATAATGCTATAATTGAACGTGAAAAATTGAGAAATAAATTAATGAAAAATGAAATTGAAAGGAATATAAAGGAAGAAAATGAAAAAAAATTAAATAAATTAAATGAATGTAAAAAATATAAAAATGATCTTGAACAACAAATATTACATGATAAAAATATAAAAAAATTTAATGATGAAAAATTACAACGCGAACGACAAGTACTCATTGAAGTTGATAAAATAATTGATGAAGAATATGAAATTGAAAAAATAAATAAACGTATAATAATGATAAATAAATTGAGACGTGAACAAATGTTATTTAATGAAATAAAATATATAAAAAAATGTATTCAAGATGAACGTGAATTACTTGATGAAAATAATAATAAAAATTATATAATTGAAATTAATAAAAGACATGAAGAAATAAATAATATACGTATTGAAAAATTTAAAAAACGTCAAATAATTATTGATAAAGTTGCAAAATTATTTGTTGATAATCAACATATTCAACAAGAACGTGATAAACTAATTGATAATTTAATAACAGAAGATATTAATTATGATTTACTAATTGAAGAAAATAATATATTATTGAATAATAATAAAATTAAAAAACAATTAGCTAAAGATTTATTACAACAAATGTATTTATCATTAGAAAGTGAATTGATATATCGTAAAAATGATAAAAAATTTATTGATGATATTATGAATAAAATAATGGAAGATGATAAAATTAAAAAATTAACAATTGAAAAACAACGTATTAAAAAAATTAATTATCAAAAAGATTTAAAATTAATTATTGATAATAAACGTAAATTACAAGAAGAATCATTTGAAAAATTAAAAAATGAATTGAAAATTAATCAAGATAATGAAATTGCTAGAAAAATTAAAATTGATAATGAAAGACGTCAATTAATTAAAATTCATTCGGCAAATGTTGGAAATTATTTTAAATCAAATATATTAACAAATGAAGAAAAAGAAATTTTTTATCAAAACATCTGAATATTTTAAAAATAATTAGTAAATGTAAGCAAAAAGAAAATTATATATATATATAAATAAATAGAATAAATAAACTAAGAAAATTTGTAGGAAGAAATATTATTAATTATCAACCTGATCCCACGGTTTTCATTTAGACATGTAAGAAAAAAAACATAACAAAGTGTTGATTATTTTTGCGCAATGTTCTTCAACAACATCCGGAATAATAATAATTACATTTAACAAAAAATTGTGTGTGCATTACAGTTATAATATGAAACACAGTTACAATAAAACTGCAAAAAAAAAAAAAAAATAGAAAATGTTTACTATTATATTCAATTTTTTATTCAACACCTTATTTTTTTTTTTTTTTCAAAAAATTTGTTATCACTCGCAATTTGTTCAGTCAAATAGAAAATTTATTTTGATAAAATGAAATTTTATTTGCTATAAATATTTGTCATTTGAATATATCGAAATGAATTTCTTTCATATAAAAATATATTGAATTTATTTGTATTATTTAAAATGATTTTTAAGTCATAAGATTTCAAGTTAATATTTTAAATAAAATAAGTAAAATTTTTAGAGTATTTATCAATTAAAAAAATATTTTATTTTAATAATAATTTAGATATTTAGATAAGAGAAGCTCAACGCGTCGTCGACAAACCCGGGCACTCACAGGCGCACTTCGACAATCATCCCCCTCAGTTTTCCACCCAGAGGGTTGGCTCAAGTATTCCCTGCTTAACGGTACCTCAGTATTTTTATCAGTAACACCACTACGGTTGTTCGTTGTACATTTGTGTCGAATAAAAATATACACGAGTCTTTATTATCACCAATGAATTTTTAAAAATCAAAAAGTAAGTTCATAAATTAAATGCTCAAGTTAATATTTCGGTAATAAAATGAAAAAAAAAATATATTAATTGTTAATTTCATAATAAGTGTTTTAATTTTTTGTTCTACTTTATTTTTTATTTTTCATTAAAAATATATATATTTAATTAATTAACCGTGAATTATAGTGAGTGCGGGTTTAATATATAAAAATATTTCTTTAGCAAATTTTATTTTTATCTTTTGAATTTTTATTTTTTTTTTTTCATTTTTAACAACGAAAAGTTTAAACAAGTCATCTACAAGTCTGACACTTTGCTGGTTTCAAAAGTGGAATAAAGGTAAACGAAAAAGTGACAAAAAAAAAAAAAGCTGTAAACCTTATGAGCTACCGTAAAAAAGTTTCAAGGCGTAAAAAAAGAGGTGATTGAGTAAAGGGCAAAGAGTATAAATAAAAATTTTTAGAAGTTTAAAAAAAAATAAGATTTATCTGTTGAGAAAAAATATCTTAGATTTAGATATGTCACTGTGACTAATGACTTTCGATTTAAGACAATAAAACGAGTATAAAGAATCAAGATATCAAAAAAGAAATGAATTATTGAAAGCAAAAAATATAAAAAAATATAATCTTTTTGCATATTATTTTGAAACTATTTTAATTACTTCACAAATAAACTAAATAGAAAAAAAAATCCCAATTTCATAAAATTCGAAACAAGGGACAAATTTTGTATGTCATGGAAAATTTAAATCTGTAAAATTTATTCCCAAAAGAATTAACAATACGTAAAACTGACGTGTGAATTTATACATGTTAAAATTTTATTATCACATATTTTTTTTTTATCTCTAATTCTCGTGAAAATTTACGATTGTAGTTTTTAAAAAAAAAAAAAAAAAAAAAAAAAAAAAAAAAAAAAAAAAAAAAAAAAACGCACTAAATTAAATTAAAAATAAACAAAAAAATATTTATATATTTTTTTTCATTTCTCTTTAGTAAAAAATTATTAATAATTTAATCTTTAATTAAAATTAAAACTCATAATGATAAAATATATATGAAAATGAATCATTATTAAATTAATAAAAAGAGAAATGTATATAGACTTCAAAGAAAATAAATAAAACTACATAATAGAACAAAAAAAAAAAAGAAAAAAATAAATAAAAAAATTATTTATTTGCTTGTAGCAAATAATAAACAAACTTTACGAAATACAAGGTTTGCGTTGAACAAACAATCATCAAACATTGTTATTATTATATCATTATTTCAATTTTTTTCATGACATTGAGAATACCAAAAGTATTTCTTTGAGCAACAAAAAAATAAATAAAACTAGCTGCGTGCTAACAAAATACCTGAATTATTAAAAAATGACCAGAAATTATTTTCCCTTATTTTTTTATAATTAATTAATGTAAATATATCAAAGGTTATTATAATAAACAAAAATCATATTTATATTCAACTAAAATGATAAACAAAAAAATAAATAGAACAAAAATATTTTATGTTTTGATAAGGTTTAAAGACCATTTAAAATGATAAATTATCAAACAATTTGAATAAGACAATTACAGTATACAAATTATACAAATTAACTTTGATAAAAAAATTGTTAAATTTTATTATTTTATATGTCAACCTGAAATATCAGATGGTAAATCAATAGTAGACGGTGATAAAATTTTGTTTGGGTTTTTATCATGACCTACAAATTTACCTGGTTTAATTTTTTTTTATAGATTTATTTTTAAAAGTTCTATTAATCAATCACTAATACACAGTAATTACCCTGATTTTTTTTTTTATTTATGTCATGGAGAAATAATAATTATTCATCTAAAACCACCAATTTAAAACATGATATATATTAATATATTGTCAATTGTACAATTCATATATGTCAATTGCAAAATCAAAATTAATATGAGCAATGAATTTTGTGAAAGGTAAATTACCATTTGCAATAAAGATATCAAGTAACACACACACACTATCAATAATAGTGATTATCAAATTTAAAAAAAATAAAATTTAATAATATAAATTTTGTTTCATAATTTATGTTATTTTTAAATCGTATGGTTTATATGTTTAAAAGAAAAATAAATGAGATGATGTGTTTAACATATCATCACCTATATATTTTTAAAAAAATTATATTTTTCAATTTTACCAGCATAGTAGTTGGCCTTCTGAATACGATACGTATAATTACCAAAAGAAAAAATAAAAAATATATTTTTCTATTTTCAACTATTTATTTTAGTAATTTTTTATTTTTTACGTCAATGAAAAAGTTTGTTCTTTGATCCTTGGGTACTTTTTTTGTTTTTTTATAAATTTCAAACCGTTTAAAAAAAAAAAAAAAAAAATTTCTTTGATGTTGTTCCAACGAGTACATCGTATCTTGTGGTTCATCATACAAGTCTTGCTCTTCATTATGTACCAGACAAAATGCCTATTTTTTATTTAAATTTACATTCAAATTGACGCTCAAGTTTTTTTTTTT
>JAPYYR010001035.1:0-36470 GCA_030523065.1 Aphidius colemani | reverse complement strand
AAATATGTACCGACTTGCTCCATTATTTTGGCTTCAACAGCAGCCTATGCTAATACACGGTGTGACGTCAAAGATTACCCTCCTTATAAAACTCCATGAATAAAACGAATCTGTTCGTTGACAATGTTTATTACGTTTATATACGATGCAATTAGTAAATTTTAATACCGTACGTCTCGTACTGTATTTAAGGTCCGTTTAGAAAGTATTACCACCGTCTGGAGATTAAGTATAGCAACACAATAAAGTCAAAAGTTACTACATTATTCGAAACAAAAAGAAACATTTCTGAAACCACGGAATCACGTTACTGCGCATGCTTAGAGTAGTTTAGCGCAAAAAACTTATCAGTGATGATTTCACAGTTCACACCTTCAAAAATCCGAAAATGATCATTAATAATCATGGGTGCATTCGTTTAAAAAAAATTTTTTTTTCGTTTACCAATTTCACCCTGTAATACTGGCTTAAAACTAGAAACAGAAAGAACGACAAAAGTAATAAAACTCTCCATGTAATTTCAAAGACTTCTCTTATAACATTTTTCATTCTTATGTCTTAAATTGACAATAACAAACAATAAGAAACAGTAACAAACATAAACAAAAATAACATTGAAGCGGTTAATGCTTTTACATGTATTAATGTCATGTCAGGACTACCACGACAAAAAATAGCTTTTTCCTATAAAATTTTGGCCGGTATTACAGGGCGAAAGTGGAAAACGAGAAAAAAAGCTTCATTCTGGCCGTCTCCTCTCCTCTCCTTTTATGGCAAAATTTACAATTTAAGACTTTCTTTTTACACTGGCAGAACTTCTGAAGATATATATAAATTATATGAAAAGCGCTACCGGCGGAAATAAAGCTTTAAATTTTAATTTTGATTTTGCCAATCGTTCAATGGTTCAATTAGAGGAAATCAAATTTTGTTCTAACATATCTAAGGCTTTTCTTTTAAATATGGAATTTAGCCTATCCTATTGGTTTAAATTAATGACATCATGGTCGAAAATATAACAGACACAGCAAGGTTACTACAGCTTGTTATTATTTTAAACTTCTTTTCGCCTAGCATTTAGATTAAATATTATTGCTATAATTTTTAGGTGGAAAATTGGAGAAATTACGGAGAAATGGCTGAAAAAAGTCAGAATAAATTTCTGGTAAACGAAGATTGAAGCAAGTTTACAGAACATTCAAAATTTTTAATCGATAAAAATAAAAAAATCAGCATCCAACGCATGAAAAGTTATTTGATTAATTTTATGAATCATCAAAAAAATATTGATATATTATCATGATATTAAGTATTGAGTATGATTTCTAGTATTTCAAGCGCAGGTAACATTGAAGTAATACCGGTGATGTTTTTATAAAGGTGCATATAATATAGTTGATATATTATAATTTTTATTAATTATAAGTTATAAATTATAACAAATGTTGATACATCAAATAATTATTAGGACTATGTTACAACATGTTTTTTTTTATTAATTGTACAAATAATAATTTTCATCAATAACATAAATATGTTGTGTTTGACGAAGTTATAAGTACCCATCATTTTTAATTATCTTAATTTATCATCAAACTGGACGTATTCTTGCGTGTTTCGTGTTTTTTTGTATGTTTTGAATGAATTAATAAATTATTTATCATTTTTGTATTATATTTAACCGGTCAGCCCGCAGGTAGTCAAAAAAGGAGAACACCAACTGAGTGCAACTCTATTGCACTTTAATACAGCAACGTTATTATTATGTTTATATGCAGCTGTGTCGAGCGAAATAGTTGTACACATGTTGCTACGGCAACCCGATTAGCTACGGCAACTCGAGCCGATCTTATATTGGTAGGTATTAGCCTACTAGGTACTAGGTAGGCCTTGATTTTCAACAACACCAATGTAAAGATCCACCACACAACACTCCACACGCAACAGATTGCCTCCTTTTCACTCAAATGACACATTATCGTAACAGGATTTATTTATTTTTTTGAATTTTTTTTTCGTGTACCAGTGTGATATTTAATCGGTGTATTATAATATATTCATTATCAAATAAATAAAATAATCATCAACTAAATTTTTTAAATTCATTCAAAGTAACTATTATAGTGTAACTGTTATCATTATTCAGTTGAATATAAACAAAGAATAACGGCAAAATAAAATAGATACAATAATTTGTATATATTATTTCGGTGAGTAATTATATAAAAATATGTATTTTTTTAAATGAAATTATTTAGACAATGTTATAATTATTATTTGAATAGATAAATAATTGTATGATTATTTATTTATTTAACTATTTTTAACTATTCTTATACGGGATCCAACTTTCTATTTCAAATTTCACCGGAGTCGAAAGTGTGTATCCTACACAAAAAAAATAATAATAATTTGCTTAATTTACTTAAATATTAATATTGTTAAATTGTTCTACATATAAATAATTTTTATTTAAAAAGAGAGTTACTAAATAAACGGTAATTAGAATAAATTTACTGTAAAATTCGAAGACCTTCGGGGAAACAAGCAACTACTTGTTGCACTTCAACATTTCATAGCTTGCATTATCATTTATTTTTTTTCCCTAATAAAATTCTTTAATAAAAAATAACTTCTAAATCAAAACGACAATTGTGCAAGTTTGGGTAAACATAGAAAATAAATCTTAATCAACTAATCAAGTAAAATGACACAAAAGTTTATGCATTGGTGTCAAGATCAAATTAACAATTAATGTGAGTCAAGTTCAAGGAAAAATAAAACTGCTTTTACTGTTTAATCAATGTCGTTATCAGTAAAAAAAATTATTTCTCTTCTATAAAAACTTGTAATTTTAATAAATAAAAAATAAAACTAATTGCATTCTCAAATATAATATACCTACTTATTAAATTTATTTTTATTTATTTCACAATTATTCAATAATCATAATAAAAAATATTATTAAAAAAAAAAACTCTGTTCCCATGAGATCATATGATAACAGGATATATTTATATTTTTTTTCTTATTGTTACTATAAATACATCTTTTTTTTTAATGTTAAAAGATTGCTACTAAGCTAGACTTATAAACTTTCCCTACTTTCGCCTCACAATCATTCAACCATAACTATATTATTATTCATATACCAACGACTATTATAATAATAAATTGTCCGTTATTGTTCTAGAAAGAAAAAAAATAAGAAAAAAACTTGTTCCATTTCATTGGTACCCACACGTACCAGATCTTACTCGTCGTGTGCATATCAAACCACCTACAATAATAATAATAATAATTATTATTATTATTATTATTATATTTTATCTGTGTTAATGGAGACAAAAAGAAGTTTAAATGTTATTATTTGCATATATACTTGTTATAAAAATATATAAATAAAATAAGTCAACAATGACATGCTTGCTTGATGACATTGTTGTTTAATTATTAATAATAATAATAATTATACAATTATTTCATGATTTTTGTTGGGGAATAACGAGTTAAAGATGAAGAGATGTTGTTGGTGTTGGAGGAGGATGAAGAGAAAAATAAAGAGGGGATCTTGCTCGTGGCTGGTACCACCATCCTCCTCTTCTCTGCCCCCTTGCTTAACATTGTCTCTTTCTCGTTTTATCAACCTTGTCTCTTTGACGTTTTTCTCGCCACAAGAGGAATTGTGTTATAAACGTATAAAAATCCTCAATTCGCTATATCATTATCAAAGGAAAATACCACACAGATTTATCATTTTAATTCATCAAATTGTCAATGTTAAAAAAGTTAATATCCTTTTTGCCAAAACAATCAAACATTTACAATATTTTCTGTTTTTAATTTTGAAGTAATTTGTTTACATAGTTTATCTAAAACTGAGTTATACAAATTTTACAAATTTTTATTCGCACGTTTAAACTAGCTATAAAGAAAGAGCCGCGATATCCAATTATCCAGTTGAAAAGTGTTAAAGGTGAAAAGAAAAAATCATTAATAAATTGGTTCTAATAGATCATGTTATTTTTTTACATACAAATTTAAAGTGTTTAATTAAAAAATTAAATAAGTGTGATATTTTTTATTTATAGATTTTTTAAATTTGGCATATCTTTTTCATTTAACCACTTTCTCGTTTATCCTCTCAAATTTATAAACATTTTTATACACTATCTATCTATATATACAATAATTATCATATTGCACTTTGTGTGCCATTTAGCACGATAGTATTTTAATAATAATAATAATATTAACGATAATATAAAACGTGATTAATACAGTAGTATAAAAAAAAAAGACTTTTTATCATATTTTTTTTTACACTTGATATTTGTTGCATATGTAATTGTGAATTTTTAATGTTTTTCAGTTAAAATTGCACAATAATTATTATTTAAAATATGAGAAACTCAACGTTGCTTAAATGGGCTCAAAATTCAACAAATAATAAAAATGCACCGAATAAAAATGGAGGTATGATAAAAAAAAAAAAATTATTTTTTATAATCATGATAACACAGAGTTTTGATTATTACTTATTTTCAGGAACAGATAAAAACTGGATTCATCCACCAGATGCCTTGCAAAAGGGTCATATTGCCTACCTCGTAAAGGTGAGTTTTTTTATACAAAAAAAAAAAAGAATAAGGATATCTTGTGGTTTTTTCTACCCATTGACGTGCTGCTTTTTATTTATTCAATTTAAACTCAGTATAAAATTATAATATGTTAAAATAAGTGCGCTTGAAAAGAATTCAATCATCTTAATAAGTTAATAAAATTTCTAGACTCCTTCGTAAGATATTTCTGAAGTAATCTTTAGATTTTCTTCTTCAATTTTTTGTGATTTTTATTTTCTTAAATGAAACTATTTTATTGAAAAAATTTTTTTTTAGTGTAAATACCTACGGAGAAATTACGGAGAAAAGTTTGGAGATTACTCAAGACCGTAATTGAGACTTCGGAGAGAATACAAATATTCATTAAACAAAAATTTATGTCAATATTTTTTTATTCGTTATTTCATTGCATTGCATTTCCATATTTGTGAAATAATCAACGTCATAATGCACTTGTAATGAAATGCACTATAAAACACAAATATTAGTTTAATCACTTATCTCCTAGTTGATAAACAGTTACTACAGATAAAAAAAAAAAACAAACATAATCTGCGCATTGAATGACAGACGATTCAAGGTCGTATGTAAATTTAGAACATTTTCGGATAAACCCAACGGAAATTTTTAGTTTTATCTTTTTGTTGTTTCTTTTTATCAACTGGTATTTTTTAACCAGCCCAATATTGTGATACGCCTAATTTTCTATTATCAAATATTTTTTTTTACAAACAAGATGATATTATGATAAAACTTTTGTATATGATTTAATATATTCCAATTCTGAATAGTTTATTGCTCAACGATTTATTTACAACTATTTAAAAAGAGTTCAAACAGAAGATATAGACACGTTTGGACTGTTCTATATATATAGCTTGTATATATTGTCTATATCTTTTTCCCGTTCTTGTTAAAATTATCACCTATTTTCTTGAAATATTATGGTTATTACTTATTCAACATAAATAAATTTATTTTTATTATTCTCTTGGAATGTTTCGATAATCGCAGTTATAATTGTATGAGTATATACGTTGATTTTAATATCATAAAACATATCGACAGATGAACAAAAAAAAACGAATGAAACATTTTTTTTTAGTCAAATAATATTATAATATTAATAACAAGACAACTGCGCAGTTAATTTATCATTTTAATATGACAATTTAAATACGATAGCTATTAAAAAATATGATTTTAAATTTGAAAAAAAACCTTAGTATCTTGGAAGTACCGATGTCGATCAACCCAAAGGCATTCAAGTTGTCAAGGACGCAGTATCAAAACTCAAATTTTCTCAGCAATTAAAAAAAAGTGAAGGTACAAAAATTCCAAAAGTTGAATTGACAATCAGTATTGATGGTGTTGCAATACAGGAACCCAAGACAAAAACAAAACCCAAGGTTAATAAAATAATAATAATAAATTTATCTAAATATTTTTATATATATATTAAAATAAATTTACGATTTTAAATATTATTACAGCGTATAATGCATCAATATCCACTTCATCGAATATCTTATTGTGCTGATGATAAGAGTGAAAAAAAATTTTTTAGTTTTATTGCAAAAGAAGAAGATGCTGATAAACATATGTGTTTTGTATTTGTAAGTGATAAATTGGCTGAAGAAATAACATTAACAATTGGTCAAGCATTTGGATTGGCATACAGAAGATTTTTAGAAACATCAGGTAAAGATCTTGAATCACAACGTCGTTGTATGGTTCTTCAACAAAAAATTCGTCGACTTGAACTTGAAAATAATACATATCGACAAAGGCTACAAGATATTTGCGCAATCAAAGGCACGGTAATGGAAAAAAAGAAGATAATTTTATTATTTATAATCATTAAATTATAATGACTATTATTAAAAAATGAAAAATATTTTTTTTATAATTACAGGCGGATGTTCAGTCATATTTAACTGATCACGATCTTCCAGACATCTTACATGTGCCAATAAAAACTCAAGATTTGTCTGATGATGTATCTCGATTAAACAACAACAACAACAATAACAACAATAATATTAGCTCTAATGGTAATAAATTATCATCCGATAAAAATGGAAGTACATTAAATGGTTCACAACAAGAACCACCACCAGTTCCACCACGAAGTTTTGAAAAAACTTCTGATGAAAACTTTTTGAATAGTAACAAATCATTATCAACAGTTTTAACAAGAGTCATTGAAAATAAACCTGTTGAAAATCAGCTTATTGATGATGAATTTGATGAAGATTTTAATCCAAGGGCCTATGAAACAGCTACAAGTGGATTTCATCATAATAATATATTAAATGGAAAAACAACATCTTCATTTCCATCTATCAATGATTCCTTGACACCACCACTTTGTAAGCTTGATTATTTTTTAATTTTAATTTGAAATAATTCATTATACATTTATGTTTTCTTAGTGGCACCACCACCAAAAGCCAAAGATTCACGACGTCAACAAAATGGAATGAAAAAAGATCTTTTTGGTAGTACACCTTTTAATCCAACAACACCAACAAGTACTTGTCTTGATGATCCATTTGAAATGGGTGAATTTTCAAGTTTTTCATCAGTCACAAATCCAAGTCAGCAAGAACTTGAAAATGCCATTGGTTTACTTGACAAAAGAATATTGGAAATGAAGGTAATATTATTGTAATTTAAAAAACTTTATTTTCAAATATTTTAAATAATTAATTTATCTATTATTTATTTTGTAGAATGGTTTTAGTCAAGGACTCTCAATAGGCTCTGATGATTTTTCATTGGAAAGTCTAGATCCACTACGTAATTAATTATTTAAAACAAAAAAAAAAAAAAAAAAAGAATTTGATCTTTTAAAAAAACAAAAAAAAATTATTCTCCTTTGCAATGACCAAAATTAGTTTATTAATTAATATTATATTTATAAAATAATGATGATTTTATCAAGTCTTTTTATAGAAATTAGTGGTTTTATTTTAATTTTTCATTTTAAAATGATATTTTACTAACTAAATTTTACTAATTTAATATATACATATAATATCAATAAACTATTTTACAATATATATACATTTAAACTTTATTATTGAGTAAAGATAAAAATAGTAATAAAAAATATAAAGTGAGAAAAAAAAATATGAAATAAATAAAATAAAAAAAAAAAAGTTCCATCATAGTTTTTTACTTTAATCTATTTTTTATTATATTTAATCAACAAAGCATTTAATGTTTCACCCGCACTTGTTGATTGTTTCACATCAGCCATTACTAAATATAAATTAGTATATTCACATGACAAAAGCAATAAAAAAAGTTTTACATCACACTTGAGTAATTTATAAAGTTCCCTAGATATTCCAAGAATATTTTTCTCAGCATCTGTTTAATCATATTTAATAAATCAATTGATGAAAAGACATGTACTGTGACATGAATAAAAACAAAATCATCACGAGACCAATAATATAATAATAATAATAATACAACACAATCATCACCATCGTTTTTTATTTTTTTTTAAAAAACAATTGATGAAAAAAAAATGGATTTATAGTAGTGTTATCATTCCAAACAGGGTCAAGGATAGTTGATAATAATGATAAAGCATATATTCGACATAACAATATTAATTTAACATTGTTTATTTTTTTTATTTAATCTGTTTAAAATATTGAGAAATAAATATAAATTATTAATAATAATCGAATGAAAATATAGAAAGTTGTTGATCTTTTATTTCAAGATCAGTAGAAAAATAAATAAGTAAATAAAAAATAATTATAATTATCATTTTATTCAACATTTAATTTGTTAAATTTCAAAAGAAATTTATTTTTATATATAAATTTTTGTTGGTTGTATTTTTTTTTCTTTATAAATATTTTTATTTGTCAAGAAAATTATCCAGACATGTCACGTTTATCACACTCTATAGCACGTTGTTATCTTTATTATTCGTTATGATTAATCTTTTATTGGTATCAATGTGAATTATCATGATGATTAATAATGTATTATTTGCATTTGAACTTTCCTTATTTTTAAATAAATATTAATATAATAATAATAATGATTGAAAAATTTAAAAAGTTAGACACATTGTGTATGCATATGATGATCATCAGGCCGACAAGAAATGATTTGCAGGTGAATGCATGAAGTAAGAGAGATGCAGTTCAAGTAGTGGTGGTTGATAGTAATAATAATATTAAGATGTTGGAATCAAATATGGGAGAATTTAAAAAAAAAGTGTGGCAAGTAGAAGTGTCAGTATCGCGCGGGACTGTATATGAACCGTTTGTTAAACAATTTATATAAATTTTTCGTTATTATCATTTTTTTTGTATTGATAATTACAAAGTAAAAAAAAAAAAATAGCGATAATTAAAAGTGAATATTATTATTAATATTACTTGAAATAATAAAAACTAAGAAAATTATTTCAAAAATATTTTTATCATTTCATAAATGTGGAAACGCAGAAAAAAAGAATTTTGATAAATCGGAATTACAATTTAAATTAATATTATTTTTGTTTAAATTTAAATATCAGTAATAATTGATTTTTTTTTTTTTTTTTTGATTTTTAAATTTGAAATACACACGGCTTTATTTTTCCAGGTAAGTAAAATAATAAATATATATTTCAATTTTAGTTGAATATTATATAAATTCATATTATAGTAACCTTTGAAATTTAAAATATAAAAAAAATTATACTTTCGTAATTATTGCAATTGAATTAGAAAGGAGTTAATAAATAATATGACAATAAATTAGTATTAAAAAAAATTATTAATTTTATAAATTAATTGTATAGAGAAATAAAAAAATCTTTAAAATTTGTTTTGACTGCAATTATTAGTTTGAAAAAAAATAAAAAAATAAACAACTGTGCAAATGTTTAAATGATAAAAAAATAAAAAATGATAAAATTCTTGTTATACTTGTAAATTCCAACTTTTTCATTTAAAAGTTTCCATGTCCTTGACAAATATAAATTATTGATAAATAATTTATAAAAAATTCAAAAGCTTGGTGCGTGAAGTTGGCCTGCATAAGTCCTAGAAAAAATATTTGAGATACGCATTAGAAGCTTTGTAATTTGTACTGATTTGTACGGCACTTGTTTTAATTTGCACCTCAAAATTGAAGTGCAGGCAAAAGGTTAAAAATCAATTTTTTTAATATATGCGATTTAAGGAAGGAAAAAAAATTGCAACAGACGCAGTGTAATTTGTAATAATTTGTACCATAAAACTGTAATTTGGTTATTTGGACTTCAATAATATCAGTGATATTCAGTTTTCTCCAAAAATTTTAATTTTTAATATTTTTTTTCAGTAAAAATTAGTACAAATTAAGACGCTTCTAATGCTTATCTTAAATATTTTTTCTATAGGACTTATACAAGCCAACTTCACGCATCCGTCTATACATTAATATTGAAGAATAAATTTTTAATTTACAACAATTAGATTTTTCTATTTTTTTTGACATAATATACTTAACAATACATAAAAAAAAATCATTAAATTTCATGAGCAATTATTAAAAAGCACAAAACATTAACTACTTATTATTGTTGTTTTTTAATATATTAATTAATAATAATTGTTATTGAATTGACGGTTGAACGCATTCCAAAGAACCTAGAATTGCTATTACAATTCATAAAAATTACATGACGTCATATATATGGACATTAAGAAAGTGGATAATTGGAAAAGCCTCAATGGATGTAGCATCAATTGAATTTAAAAAATTAGGCATCATTCATATGTTGTGTTTAAAAATAATTAAAAATAATAAATAATAATTTTTTGTTTATTTTTAATTTTTATTTTGGAAGAAACAGTTTATGTCAATTGAAAAATTTTATGTTGTGTGTTGATGAAGCTGGTTTGATGCAATCGTTTCTAGATTCATCGACGATAAATATCAATCAAAATTAATTGAAGATGTCTCTGAGGCGATTGAACTGATTATATAGCGTATATATAAACATTATTTTAAATTATTATTTTATATAAAACACTGTATACTCAGTTTATTTGGAAGCATAATATTTTATTTTATCAATGAGCTTGCATATTTTATCGCTTTTTATAAAAACTCAATCATCGTTCAAATATATAACAATAAATCGTTCATTTTCCGGGTCATTTTGCCCTCATTGTGCAATGACAAAAGAACATTTTTTAAAACAACATTACTCATGAAAAAATTTTCTTTAAATTTTTCCTAGATTTGACAATAGTTATATGGATAGTCTCGATAAGCCTATGTATAAGTATACAGCTAAGTCTTGCGATAAGTCTGTTTCGCTGTAGATCTTTTTCTTTGGTACTCGTGTGATCTTTTGACGTCATAATTTTTGGTTCCGTGGTTAAGTTCCTCTTTTAACGACCACAACGATGAAACAATTAATATAATATTATAACTCCAGCCATTTATATATATATATATAAAATGATTTAACTCAATTCCACATCAATGATTTTATTTTCCGCAATATAATAATATGCAAATGAAACTATGCATATGCAAACATAATTATTAATTATTTAAATTTATATGATTTTAAATTAATAAAAAATTCTGCTAGTATGTAAATTGTAATTGTTGTCAATTTAATCAAACTATGTTTTATGATAAAATAGACTAGTTATAATTTTGAAAAATAATCTACGTTCAATTACTGTTTATTATTCAATCCACTGTTGTGTAAATTTTTTTCAACACAATAATTACAAATAAGTGAGCAATTGAGAGAATTAACGATCATTTTTTTTTTTTTTTTTTTTGATTTATTCACAGTCAAGTTAACTCTTTAGCCGGTCTTATCGCAAAATTGGAAAATAGTATTGATAATAATCAGCTTGAGTTTTTCTATTGTTCACTCAAATGTGAAATTTTATTTTCAATTTTTCTACGTACTTAATTATATTATTTTTTGTTTATATTATTTAATTTTTATCATTATCAAAATGTGATTGCGTTTTGTCATCATTGGAGTTTCCGTTGATTATCATTTCCGTTGGGGAATTATGTAGATATAAAGATTCAGCACGAGCCACAAATCCTTCGTTTCATAAATGTATTAAAACTAGTGATAAATCATTTTTAAAATTTTTTTTTTTAATTTAAAAAAAAATTATTTACACAATTTAAAATAAAATCAAATATAATAGAATAAAAAAATATAAGTATATACTTGCAATATATTTAAAAAAATAATTTTTTTTTATCAATTTTTTTACCTTAGTTTTTGTTTTTTTTTTAATTATCCGGAATCAACTAACTAATGCGAGTGACTTGTAAATTAGTGTATGTATGTTAAGATTAAATTGAAAAAAAAAAAAAATATATAAAAATTGTAGAATACTTCAAAGCGGCTAAAATATATGCTATATTTTTTTCATTTATCATCGTCTTGATAGTAAACACCCATCATAATTATTTGTTAATTTTAAATAAATAGAATGTTGAATTATTTTTTTTTTTTTCAATGTCAAGAAAGGTCGGTGGGGCATTATCACGTTTACTAAATAGTCAACTGAAGATAAAAGTATTTTTTTTTAAATGAAATAAAAAGGCCTACATCATCACACCACCACGTTGCTCATTTTTGAAATAAAATAAAAAAAAAAACGTCAACAAAAATATACTTCACATAACCAAAATTTTCATATATTGGGGGCGGGGGGGAAATAAATTTTTTTGGTTTATGTATTATAAAATTTTTGGAGTAAATAGTTCATAGTTTTATTAAATATAATAGTACTTTTGTCTAAATATATATTTATTTTGTTTTAATATTTTTAAGTTCAACTGGATAGAGAATTATCAATAATAATTCGAAAGGATATTTGAAGTGACGATCGAAGAGCGTTATGACGGATCCTAATGGTATAAATAAATATTACTATTTGTTTTATAATAGAATCATTAATTTTTAATTTGAATATAAATAAAAAATAAGAACATTTGATAATTTTAAGTTTTTTTTTGTTTTTTATTTAGTCTCCAAAAATACGAGACAATGTGATACAGAGTGGCAGAAAATTAATACTGGGCATGACACAGAAGAAGTGGTAAAATAATAAATAATAATGAAAACAAAAACTACATATTTATTTTATGATAATTAATGTTTTAGCAAGTGCATGGATTCGAAAAAAGTTATTTTGGAACAATAATAACATTTTTTAGCTACATAATAACATTTGGATGTGTCAGATTGTTTTTTCACTGGTATCCGCATTTACATTTATATGCAACTCATAAAAAGTGTTCACTAAGCCGAGCAACGAAACTTCTAATTACTGTAAATAATATATATTTATAAATGAGAGATAATATAATAATTCATTATTTATTATCAGTAATTTTATTATTATTTTAATGTTTTTTTATATTTTCATCATGTAGGACAATTATCAAGGTAAATACAAATCATACTTTGTCAAGGATATTCAAGTTATTGGAACAACAAATGCCAGGTAGTTATTATTATAATTGTTTAGTTATTATTTAATAATAAAAATATGTATTAAATGGTACTACTGGTTAATATTACAGGTCAAAAAAAAATTGGAGAATACTTGAAAATGTCAGTGATGAATTATTAAAAAATATTGAAGGAAAAAGTTTATTGATCACCTTGGAAAATGGAACAAAACGAAAGGTTTTGAGTTATCGTACATTTTGGTTTAAAAAAAAATGCTATATTTGGGATGATTGTCATGATGAGTTTTCAGGACTAGTTGGTTTTGATCACAATGTTCTTTGCTCAGAATTACATTTACGAACAAACAAAGGCCTTTCAAAAGAAGAACAATTGTTGAGGTAAACTACGTTTTTAAATTTATCAAAAATAATGATAATAATAGTATTATAAAAAAAAACTATAAAATTAACATTATTCTTTTGTTTTTTTTTTTTTTCAACAGAAGAATTGTTTATGGCAACAATGAAATCATTATTCCAGTTCAAAGTATTTG
Source organism: Aphidius colemani (assembly GCA_030523065.1). NCBI lineage: Eukaryota > Metazoa > Arthropoda > Insecta > Hymenoptera > Braconidae > Aphidius > Aphidius colemani. The sequence goes on along the minus strand of JAPYYR010001035.1, from coordinate 22,843 downwards.
GGTGTTGTTTTTGCTAGAAGTACTCAACCCGTTTTATATATTTCAAGTTTTTACAATATGTGTTTGGCTTGCAGAAGGTTATTATTGGTATATAGGAGCAATTGTATGTATGTCCTTCTTTGGCATTACATCTACTATAATTCAAACTCGTCAAGTAAATATAAATATTATTTATTAAATATATAAACAGTGTCCTACATAAATTATATCTATCTAATATTGTCATAATTTAAACCCGTATTATTAGAACCAAAAAAATCTTCATGAAAAAGTTGTATCAAGTGAAACAGTGCGGGTTCAAAGAAGCTCTGGTGAATTTGAAACAATATCGAGTGCCGATTTAGCACCTGGTGATGTTATTGAACTTCCAAAGTATCAAGGTCTTGTTGTTTGTGATGCAATTTTATTGAATGGCAATTGTATACTCAATGAATCCATGCTTACAGGTTTGATAATATTATAAATAAATATAAATATACCTTTTTTTTCTTTTAATTTTAATTTTTTTATATTATAGGTGAATCTGTACCAGTAACAAAAACGCCAATAACACCAAGACCAATTTTATTTGATTCAAAAGAATCATCTCAACATATACTTTATAGTGGCACATTGATAATTCAAACAAGATACTATGGTGATGGACCAGTCTTGGCAAGAGTCATCAAAACTGGACTTTTAACAAATCGTGGTAGTTTAGTTGCTGCAATTCTTTATCCACCACCAGCTGATTTTAAATTTGATCAAGATTCTTACAAATTTATTAAAATATTAGCAGCAATTGCATCTATTGGTCTTCTTTATACAGTTATTTTAAAAATCCAACGGGGTATGACAATGGTGGACATTGCTATCAAAGCCTTAGATATTATTACAATTGTTATTCCACCAGCTTTACCAGCAGCAATGACTGTTGGTAAACTTTATGCCCAATCACGATTAAAAAAAGAAAAGATATATTGTATCAATAGTCGTGTTATCAATGTCACTGGAAGTTTAAATTGCATTTGTTTTGACAAGGTTATGAAAAAAAAATTTTTTTATATAATATAACGAGACCATCAATCAGAAATATAATATAATTATTAATCTAATATATCAAAATTATGATTTTTAGACTGGTACACTAACAGAAGATGGTCTCGACATGATGGGAATCGTGCCAGTCATCAACGGTAGTCTAACTGATGCAGAAAAAAATATTAAAAATATGAATAATCATCCACTTTTTGAGGGCATGTTAGTATGTCACAGTTTGACACTGATTGATAACGAATTATGCGGTGACCCTCTTGATGTTAAGGTGCTCAATATAATAATAATAATAATAATAATAAATTTCACATCATCAATATATTTATCATAATGATTATTATTTTTACAATTCCATTGTTTACTTTTAGATGTTTGAAAGTACTGGATGGATTTTAGAAGAGCCACAAATTGCTGATACAAGAAAATATGATTTACTTGTACCAACTGTTGTAAAACCACCAGATAATGTTAATCGTCATTTAGAGAATAATATAGATCAATTACCAGAAATTGGAATAATTCAACAATATCCATTTTCCAGTTCATTACAACGAATGTCAGTTATTGTAAGAGTATTGGGTACTGATCATTTTCGTGCCTACACAAAAGGTTCACCAGAAATGATTATTAGTCTCAGTAAGCCTAGTACTGTACCTCCAAATATTGCAATTGAATTACAAAAATATACTGAACAAGGATATCGTGTTATAGCTTTTGGAAGAAATATGATATCAACAGCAAGTTTTACAAAAGTAAAAAAATATATAAACTTGTCAACAAATCCATTAATTAAATTTAATATTAATGATGATTTTCATTTATTTGATTTTAGATACGAAAAATGCATAGAAATAATATTGAAAAAGATTTAGAATTTTTGGGTCTTGTGATAATGGAAAATAGATTAAAAGAACCGACGATTCGTGTAATTGAAGAATTAAGAGAGGCTAATCTTCATGTTGTCATGATAACAGGTAAGCTGTTAATAAAAAAAAAATTCGAGTTAAATTAATAAATAATTGTTTTTATCATGATGTTAATCTTATTCAAGGTGATAACATTCAAACGGCGATGAGTGTTGCCAGAGATTGCAAGATATTATCAAGAAATGAAACAGTTATCGGTATCACAATAACACCTGGTGATGAAAAAATTTCGCCGAAAATTTATTTTAATATTCAAGGAGCACCGGTAATAATTTTTATTTAATTTACATATTTATTTATTATTTTTTTTTTTTGCAATTTATTTATTTTTATTCAATTTAGGCAACTTCAATACTAACATGTACAACAATTGAATCAATTGAAGCTGGTGCAGATACATTGAATTATAGATTTGCATTGACTGGTCAAACATGGGAACTTTTACGTCAATATTTTCCAGATTTATTGCCAAAAATTTGTGTTCGTGGTGCTGTTTTTGCTAGGATGACTAGTGATCAAAAACAACAACTTATTCTTGAGCTTATGGAACTTGGCTACTATGTTGGTGAGTTTAAAATTATTATATAATTAAAATTATTCAGTATATAATGCTATTTTTAATTCATATAATGTAACAATACTGATTAAATTAACTGATGTAAGCCAAATGAAAGTTGGAGTGTCCATGTGAATGGACAATTACTAGAATAGACGCATTGTTATTCTCAAAGACTTTTTTATTATTTGACGTATAATAAATTTGATTGTTATTATTTTTTAGCAATGTGTGGAGATGGAGCAAATGATTGTGGTGCACTTCGTGCTGCTCATGCAGGAATATCTCTTTCTGAGGCCGAGTCAAGGTATATCAAATAAAACAATACATACGTATTTTTTTTTAAATTAATTTTTATGAAAATTTTCAGTGTTGCAAGTCCATTTACATCACAGATTCCTGACATCACATGTGTTCCAAAAGTCATTCGTCAAGGTCGTGCTGGCCTTGTGACTTCTTTTGGCATCTTTAAATTTATGGTTACTTATTCATTAACTGAATGTTTTTCGGCACTTATACTCTATTCAATTGATTCAAATTTAACTGATTTTGAATTTCTTTTCATTGATATTGCATTAATTGTTAATTTTGCATTTTTCTTTGGTAAAACAAAAGCATACGAGGGTAAACTTGCACCTCAACCACCAATGACAAGTATATTAAGTTTTACACCATGTTTTTCACTTATTCTTCATATGGCAGTTATCATTGCTTTTCAAATTGGTGTATTTATTGGTGTACAACATTTTCCAGGATACACAGAATTCAAACCAGATACACCATTTGATTATGATTGTGTTGAAAATTATTCAGTATTTTGTTTGTCAATGTTTCAATACATAACAATGGCAGTTATATTTTCACGTGGTAAACCTTATCGTAAAGCAATTTATACAAATAATGCATTTATATGTTCAATTTTATCATTAACTATTTTTTGCATGTATATAACACTTTATCCAGCTGATTGGATTGCGAATCTTTTAAAACTCGAAGTATCAGAAAGATCTGAATGGCGTATAATTATTATTATATTGGCGTTTGTTTATTTTTTTATTTCACTTATTATTGAAACATTTATCATTGAATTTACAATTGAAAAAAAACTAAAACCAATGCTTTATAACTCAGAAAAATCAAAAAAAAAATATTTAGTTATTGAGCATGAATTGAGAAATCATTTGAATTGGCCAAAATTAAATTTTGAATTGCCAGCATTAACACAAGTACCAAGTGTTGAAAATATTAATGATAATTTTGATCATAAAAATAATAAAATTAAAGATCATTTACAGGGTGTTACTAATCCTGTATTTATTCGCGACATACCAACAAATGAAATAACGAAATTTTAATGATAATAAATATAATTTAAAGAAAAAAAAAAAAATACTTTACGTAAAAAATATCAAATATAAATTTAAGAATTGTAACATTTTTTTTTTTTTTTATAATAACTGTAAATGAATTTATGAAAATAAAAATATACATCAACAATTTATCGAATCAACTAAAATAGTTGCTAAATAATAAATAAATTATAAATAAAGTAAAAAAAAATTGTTTTAAAATAATTATTATCTATACAATAATGGATTTAGTATAGATTTATTATCAGAAATTGGCAATTATTATTATTACATTAACAATACAATTTTTTGTAATATTACTATTAAAATGATTATTATTATTAATAATTTAATTAATCATTGCAGTTAATATTTCATAGTTAATTCATTTTTTTTTTGTTAATTGAGTTGTCTGTTTGTGCACATAATATAATAATTATTATCATTATTAGGATGATAAAAATATCACTTTGACATAATCAAGTTTTTACATCTTGAATTAATTTTGTTTTTTTTGTTGTTAATTTTTTCACAGAAAATAATATGCACTTATTATTTTCTCTCAAAATTTTATTATTCTATTATATTTTTTATAATTAATTGATAAATATTACTATATACATATTATTATGTATATAATAATAATAATAATGAATCTTGTTGTACTTGTTTAATATTATTCATTTAATTTTTTCTAATTATTATATCATATTGGTAAATTGAATGATATTGATTATTTTTAATGAAATATTGATAGCAATTTACAGACGGTTTGCGCTTACGTATTATTATTATTATCTATTTCTAAAAATTTATTAACAATTAAATTTCATTTATCTTTTTTCAAAAACACACTCTCTATTGCTTATAAAAACAAAGAAAAAAACACGTCATAATAAAAAATCAACTCACGTTCTTTTCTTCATATAAAATATATTTTTTCTTTAAATCTGATGCGATACGTAGTCAGTATAGAATTAAGGCAATTATCACTTGAATCAACCAAAAAAGAAAAAAAAAAAAACAAGAATAAAAAAAAATACTAAAAACCAATAATTGACTGGGACAATAATAATTTATTAATTTTTTTTCAATTTAAAATATTACTTATTGATAAAAATAAACACTTTTTTATATTTATTTTTTTATTTTTGACTTTTATTTGAAAATGGGTATTAATACAAATATAAATACACCAATGTGTTTCTGTAAAAATATTTCCATGAGTTAATTTTTACAAAAAACAGCTCCTGAAATATTTTTTAGAAAAAAAAAACAAAAAGACTTGCTTTCCCAGCAATGGCACATTTTTTTTTTTTTTTTTTTTAAAAATTAAAATTACAATAATAATAGTTTGCAAAAAAAAAAAAAGAAAAAAGTGTCTTTATTGTTATCAATTTGTTTATAAGATTATTACAGATAAGAAAAAAAATGAATAAAAGCAATGAAATAATAAATTAATCCGACGGCAATTTATTGGGAAGCAGCACGCCATTGACTTTAGATTGATTGTATGTACACTCTCGTATTACCATCATACATAATAACATTATATTATATTAATAATAATAATAATAATAATAATATTTTTATAGTTTTTCAAATCATGTATGCATTCATTTCTTTTTCTTTTTATTTTTTAAATACATTATTATAATTATTGTTTATTTAAAAAAAAAAAAAATTAAATATTAATTATCAATATTATTTTTGATTAGTTTTTGTTTATAATAGCGCATAATTTGATGGAATTTTAACAACAACAACAGCAATTGATTATTGTGGATGTGTCGTGCTTTAATATACGAACAAAAACGCATATATATTATATATTTTTTTGACTGTTATTTAACAGTTACTAATTTATATTGTTATAATTATATTATTTTTAAGAGTGATTACTGCGAGGACTTGAAGAAACACTGCTTCCTGCTTCTTGTGCTTTTTGTATGTAGATATTTAATAATTTTAATTTACCACCGTATAAATGTTGTTTATATGGTTCAAAGGCTTCATTACCAATAGCTGCATGAATTGCTACCATACAAAATACTGCTGCTTTACGAACAACACTCTCATTATTGTCATATGCAAGTAATAAAGTAGCCATTGTGTCATCTAAATGTGGCTGAAGAAAATCTTTGCCACAGTGTTCAACAACATTTTGTATCATTTTAATTGCAGCAACATTTTTTGGAAATGGTTCTGTTCTAATTGTTGTTAATGCTAAATGTATAACTTGTCCAGCTGGTAAAACTGTTGCTATCATTGCTGCACAATCTTCAGCAGCTTTTAATAATTGTAGTGGTTTTGTTGAATGTCCAGGTGTACCATGACCACGTCTTGGACTACCACTACTTGGATCATATGCATCTGGTTTGTGTTCATTTAATACTTTTAATACTAATAATTCAGCATAATTTTGAAAACACTCAACAAGCTCACTACATTTTAACATTTCAATAATTGTTCTTAATACTTCAATTTCTAATATTTTATCATCTGATGTTAATAAATCAAGCATTGTTTTTAATAATTTTTTAAATTGTACTTTAACAAATTGTGCACCATCACCATTTTTAATATATACTTGAAATTCTTGTAATGTTGAACTTTTTGCTGCAGCATCACTATTTGATTGTAAAAATGTTAGTGTTCTTTCAAAGAATTCAGGTCCCGTTGGACAATTATCAGTACTATGAGGATCGAATCCATTATTTCGACGATCAGGTAATATTAAATCTCCAGCAATTGTATCACTTGATCCATTACCAACAACATTACCAACAGATCTTCCACGTTGTGTTGGTGATGATACTGATGATGATCTACCTGAATTACATACAGTTATACTTTCAATTCTTTCTTCAATATCAGCCATATTACTTATACCAGAATCTTTGGATGATGTTGCTGCTTCCATTCTTTCAAATCCATAATTTTGAATTTCAGCTGTTGTTTTACGTAATGATTTATAAACTTCTTCTGGATTAAGATGATCTTCATTATTATCATCATGTGATCTGTGTGGAAAACGTGAAAGTGGTTGATGACTTCTTGGTGTAATACCACCACTACCACCAACACCACTACCAATTGGTGAGCCTGAATTTGATGATGATAAAGATGATTTACGAAGATGATTTTGTAAAAGTTCCATAGCAGCATCTTGATAATATTTTGGAAGTTCATTAAGAATCATTGTAAATTGTGATGGATTTAAATTATAAAGTGCAATTACAGAATCATGAGCATGACGTCGTACATCTAGTGATTTAGTATCATTTGTCCATTCAAGAAGACGTACGAGTGCTGTTTTACATGATGAATTTAGTGCTGATAGATTAGCACCATCAGTAATGTGTGCCAAAAAAATTAATGTTGCAACTTTAACACGAGAATTTGGTGTTTGTGTTGGATCAGTTATAAAACGCATTACAACTGGTAATAATTGATCACTATGAAAATAATCACGTACAATATCTAATGTTTTGTTGATTTTTGTTTGAATTGAACCAAGTAAATCAACACCAAGTTTGTTGAGTAATCTTGTGCACAATACATACAGCCAATCAACTAAATCTTCATTATGAGTAACAATAAGTTCATTAAGAGTATCAATAAATAAACTAAATACTTTTGTTTGTGAATCCATAAACATTTTTGTAAATATATCTGTTACTTTTCGCAATTCCGTTGCAGTCAAGGTATTTCCATTGGAAAGAAAATGATGAAGATCAATTAGACCCTCTCTTCTATCGCCCCAGTGTTTTCGTCCACAACACTCAATTATATCTTTAATATCCTACGTATAAAAAACCATTTATATGATTAAAAAAAAAGCAATTAAATAGTTAATTATTATTATTATTGTTATTATGAGTGTTGGTTAGAAAATATTATTGTTTAATGTGGAAAGTAAACCTACAATTATTGAAGCAATAGAATAGAAATTTACAGCTTAACAAATAATATTAATTAGATAGCTGTTTATTGTTATTTTAAGTAAGAATGAAAAAGCTTTTTAAAAAAATACTACTGATCTTGAAGCTACCACAATTTTCACGATGAAAATAAATAAATTAAACAAACCTTCCGACCAGGTGGTTCCCATGTGTCACGGTAGAGCCTTTGCTGTGAGCCACTCCACGAGAACGACTGCGAATAGTAGTGGGTAGTAGTAGTATTTTTTTGTTTTTACATTTTTTAACGTCATAATATTATAATATTGATGAAAATAATAATAAATTAATAAAATTAATATAACGAGCCAAACATACAAAATATCAATAATAATAATAATAATTAAGCAGTAATAATATTATGATGATGATGCTGATGAATAAATAGTTTTTTTTTTTATAATTAATAAAATAATTTATTTAAATGCTTACGTCACTGGGTCGTCGAGCATCAATACTTCTTTCAGAGCAAAGACTACTGGTTTCACTGTCATCACTGTGATCACCTTTAGCTCCTCTTGGAGTTCTTTGTGGATGATCTGTACCATCAGAAGTAAGTGCATCAGCCAAAGCTGATTCAGCTTCTCGTGATTGTTGAAGCATTCTTTGAGCCATTACTGGTGGCTTTGGTGACATGTACATATTTCTTCCTCTTTAGTAAAAATAAAATAAATTATTTATAAGTATTTTACTAAAAATTTTATAAATATTTTATTACTTACCTTATTTTGGCAGTTATACTACGGTCCAATGAAAATCTTTGGGGACTTGGTTCTCGGCTATTATCTGTACTTCGCATACCTTGATTTGATAGTCTTCGAGTTCTTGGAATAAATCCATCACCTTCACGATGATTATAAGTTGCATAACTGAGTCTTGATGATGGTGAACACGATCTACTACTTGGTTGTGATTGTGATACACCTGATACTTTGGTTTTTGTTCTTGGTGTTCTTTCAGGACTCATAACAGGTACTGTATCAAGTGGTTTAGCTGTACGAGGTGTTGTTGCTTTTGAACGACTTATATTTGCATACATCATTCTTGATTGTGCTCTTCTAGCAGCTTGAAGATCAATTGCACTGTTTGATCTTAAACCAGGTGATGCACGACCAACAGCACTTAATGTTGGCCTTGGTGCTGCTGGTCGTAGAGGCATTCCATGAATTTTTGAAAGAGTCGGAAGACTACTCATACTACCACTATTGCTTTGTGACATGAGAGTTCGTTTGCATGATGGATCCATTGAATTTAATAAAGCTTCTGCCTGTTCGGGAAAATGTTCTTTAAAAGTCCAATATGACTTTCTTGCAAAAACTCTGGTTTCTGAATCTGAATCAGCAATACTTTTTCCAATACAATCTTGAAGTGTTTTAACATGTTTTTGAAGTATATTTACGGACCAATTTTGTAAAATTAAACTGAGATATTCACAAGCTGCTCGACGTATATCTTTACTTTTACTTGATAATGACGTTGCAATTATAGGAATAAAACGTGGACTATGAGTATTTTGAAAAATTATACGCAAAGAAACTGCTCCAGACGTCGCAACAACCTATTAAAAATGAAAAAATTAATTTTACTTTTAATAATGTATTATTAATTATGACATAAATTGTTTTGATATTAACCTTGGCACTATTTTGTAAGAGATTTATTAATGATGCTAATAAGCCCTCAATAAAAGTAGCACATTTGTTTTTAAATTGATGACTCAAAAAGGCGAGGGTTATACAGGCTTCTTTAACAACTTGCGATCGTAAATCTGTGCACGCACCGTCCATTGAATTTTGAATTGTTTTAAGTAATTCCATAAATGTTTCATGACTCGTTCCAACTGTCATTATAATTCCTCTTAATTTTTTTAACTAAAAATTGAATAAATTAAAATAATATTATTCTTATATATCGATGAATAAATTTAAATTACTTACACTTTCAGTTCTTTGGTTCCAATCTTTCTTATCATCGCCAATTGTTTCACGTATAATTTTCATTTGATCTTCTAAATCTCGTGAAGAAAACAAATGTACTATTGCAACATCATTAAATGCCGCGACAAATGTTTGCTCATCAACAGCACCGGCTGGACCTGTTTTTTTTTTAAATAAATAAATTATAGAAATAACAAAGATAATTTAAATAAAAACAAAGATAATCAGTGATTATTGTTAGAAGTCATACCCATTGACGATGGTGTGGCTTTGGTACTCGGTCCAAACTGACTCTTTTTTTGAAGTACACTTTTCGTTCTCTTTAGTGGTACTGACTTAGCGACAAGCTGAAAAAAAATATCAATCAATTAATAAAGAAAAAATTCAAGTATAAATTGATTTGTATATTTTTTTTTTTGTAAAAATACTCACAACTCGATCTGGTTCGTCAAATTCTCGTCCAACTGTGATGAAATTTAAACATTATTTTAGATAAAATAAATATAAATGAAAGAAATAAAAACTATTATTATATTTACCATCGTTGGACATTGCTGAAGGGAGAAGATCACCATCAGCCTTAATCTGTTCGAATCGTTCAATCAGTAGCTGTAATCTAATTGAGACAAAAAAAAAACACAAGTAGATAATAAACATAATGTCACTATTATACTTGATATAATCATGTTAAAAAAAATTAAATATACTTGGCTTGAGGAACGTTGTGTTTACGTTGAAGATCAGCTTTAAATCTTTCTCCAACATGTGTGTATATTTTGACTAGCGTATTAACAGCTGTCTCACGTACTTTTTCATTTGGATCGGATAATACTTTAACTAAACTTGGAATAACAGCTGAAAGTGCCATTTCATCTGCTCCATGTTCATCAAGTGTTGTTGTTAATAATATGAGTGCTTCTTCTCGTAATTTTGTATTTTTATGATTAAAAACTGGATGTAGTCGATCTAAAAGTTGTTGAGGTGTCATACTTCCTCTTTCCATTATTTTAAGCAAAACAAGACGAGCTTTTTCACGAGTCACATCTTTACTGTCACCTAATCTATCAATTGTTGGCTGTATAATGGTTGATATATAAGGTCTAAAATCAGATCCCATTCTATCAGCAATTTGAGTCAATATCTCAAGACCATTTTGAACAATCTGTAACAATATTTTTGTGTTAGTAAACCTTTATTTTTTGTTCATACTCATTTACAAGTAATACTATATCTTATTCAATACTATTATTATTATTTTAAACTATATAGTTACGTAAAAAATCATTGGTATAATATATATATACAAAAATAATCCAAAAGGAATAAAAAAAAAAAAAATCATTTATTGGCAATTGAAGAAATGCTATTTTTCCAAGATGGTGTGAAAGTTTTTATTATTCCATCTTTGAAAATAACTAGAAAATCAAGTTTTTCTAATAAGGCATTGACCATTTATTGTTACACAATGTTTACGATTCGCTTTTAAGCATCAAAATATATATGTCAACAAAGTAAATTATTAATTATTTTTATAATTTAGATAATAAATATAATTACCTTGGCATTTCCATTGCTCAGCCACGGAATGACATTATCAATAAATAATCCAATGTCTTGACATTCAATACTATTATCTGAATTACCAAGATAACTTATAAGATTATTGCCAATTGTCATTTTTGTTTTGATGTCACTTGTTGACAATAAAGGCATAAAACCATCCATGTCTCTTGGATTATACGCCATGGTTGTCAAAAAAAAATGTTTTCACCACTCAAAAATATTATTGTTGTATCTTAAATGTAAACCTAAACAAAAAAAAAAAAAATTTATTTCTTAAGTTAATGATGATAATTGAAAATTGTGAATAGAAAATAAAATAAAATAAAAAAAAAACTAACCTGGTGGGCTCAATAAATTTTTAAGCAAATATTGAATAATTCTGTTTATACCTATTATTTAATTATCATATGATAGAAAATGTTCGGAGGTCATTCTTTGAAATCTGGCCACAACATATTCCTCGTTATGGTAAACATTAAATTGTCCATTTGCATATATCCTTCAGCAGCTAATTTTTTTTTCACCAATTTCGTTATTATTCGAGGTTAGAAATTGTATTTGTCAAATATTCACTTTTTTATTTTTATTGTTAAAAACTAACTTTAGATTAAATAGACGACAGCTAATGACACTCGTTAAAAAAAAAATAAAATATTTCATATATAAATCACTTGATTAATATAGGTACATTTAAAAAAAAAAAAATCCCAAAAACTTATAAAAATAAATATTAAATTTAGAAAGTATAAAAAAAAATTATTAAACTTTACAGTATATAATCCTTTTTAATTATAAAATTATAAACACAAATAACCTTGAAGTTTTTTATTATTTATTATTTCGGGTTTAACTCATTAGTTATCTTCGAGCCAAACTTGCCGAAAGCACCGCCATTTTGATTGATCGGCGGAGAGAGAAAGTGTCTCTCTCTCTCCTCAAATTTCCCTTGGAAAAGTCATTTGTGGCGCATGACACTGCGCAATGACAAGTAAAATAATCCTATAAATATTTCCCTAAATCGTAGGGAAAATATGGAAAGAAATGATTTTTTTCAATGAATTTCGTTTTCTAAAATTTATAAATAATAAATAAATAATGATGACGATATTATTGCACTAAGAAGACTTCATTTATTGCCTTGAAAAAAAAAAACAACAAGTACCATCAGAAACATATAGGATACAATATATTTCATACATATTCTTGTTATTATGCGGGTACTTGCGTAATATTAAATACCGCAAAAGTATGTTAATTTTTTAAAAATAAATATCAGTGTAAGAAAAACGCCTTATTGACTTGTGAATTATTTCAAGTGTGATTGTCAAATTAACAAAATTTAAAGAGAAAAAAAACTATATAAATAAATAAACAAACTTAACAAGACAAAATAAAATTTAAAAAATAAAAAAAAAAAAAAATATTTTGTTTTTAAATGTTTTCAATATGATCTAGTACTTTACGATTGCCTTTAAAACTAAATTTAAATATGATAAGTCTATTAAATGCAGCTGCTTATATTGATCTAACAAATAACAAGTAGATATTTACAATTTTTACCACTATAACAATAAATTAATAATGAAGACTAAAATGAACTCTTAATTCAAGTTACTTATGAATTTTTAAGAGTTTAAATAAGCTGCAATTGACTATGTATTTTTAACACTATCTAATTATGACTTTCACGAACCATTAATAATAATAATAATAATTAGCAAATAAATGTAAAATTATTGTAGAATGTTGCTAGTTTTGCTGTTGTAATTGATGAAAAAGTGGACATATTTCAACAAGTGGAGTTCCAAGAACTTCTTGACAAACTTGATTAACATCTGGTTCCATCATCAACGATGCAATTTGATCTTCAGACAGCATATCACCACTAAATTGTTTTAAAATATATTAGGTCAATAAAAAGTTTAATATTTTCTAATTATTAATTTATTACCTGGCTAAAGAATCACAATCGGACGTTTCATCATCAGTATTTAGATAACTCATTGATTTATCGAGTAAAGTACTTGGTGCTCTTTTTCCTCTAAACTCAACTTTTTCAAATGTTTTAACTGGTGAATCAGGATTGTCTGAGGCTTTTGGCTCACTAGACCTTCGTTCAGCTAAACTTGACATGTTCAGCATCATCATGCCTTGATTAAGTAAGTCTTTTACACGTTCACTTGTTCCTCCATTCCACAATGTATCAAGAGACTTACGTCTACTAGAATTACCTGAAAAATTATTTGTATAAAAATTAAAATTGTCATTATTATTATTATTAAAATAATCATCTTACATGAACTGGTTTCATCAGAAGAATTTCCTGTAATCCAACTTGTTAAATTACGATCAAGTTTTCGTCGACTTTTCATTGATGAATTTTTTGTACTTTCTGGTTTATCAAAATAATTACTGATGTCAGTTTTGGTCAATGACAATGGCTTAACATATTTTTTACATGTTGCAGTATGATTTTCTTCATTTTCAGGTACATTTACTGAATCTGGACTCAATTTGTTGTAGGGAATTGAGTCTTCTTCATCGGAATTAAAACCATTGTTTTTACAATCATTATTACTTGGACTTGTTAACTTTATTTCAGCCCATTCTTCTACATTTATTTGTTCATCAGACTTATCAATTTCATTTTTTTTATTTATACTTTTTTCTTGACAACTTTTGTCCGATGACGATGATGAAGAGGAAATAACATTTCTTGATTTATCACGCTTTATGTATTTTCGGGGTTCACTTGATGATAGATTAAAATTATTTGTCCCAAAACTGTAGTTTGATGATAGGTCAATCTACAATATAATCAAGCATTGATTTTAAATTATAAGATAAGTCTTGTATGTTATTGTTAAAACCAACACAACAATAAATTAGGGATATCTTTTATTTTTAGATAAAACTTGAATGTAATTAAGTAATAAATAAAGACAATATATCAACAATATATTTTATACACGTTCTTGTTATTATGGGGGTACTTGCGTAATATTAAATGCCGCAAAGGTATGTTAATTTTTTAAAAATAAATATCAGTGTTAGAAAACTTGTACAGTTATGATAAATTACCTTTGATGTGTTTGATACGGCTTTTTGAGGACTGAGTTTATCAGGAAGCTCTGGATATTTATCACTGAGATAATCAACACTATCAGCAGAACCAGTTTCACTGGATTCTGGTGTTATTGCAGCATTTTCTTGTTGATCTGCTGATTTTTTGGTAGTGCTGTCGTCATATCTTCTAGTCTAAAAAAGAAAAAAATATTTCCACATTATTAAACATAAAGAATTTTATGGATTTATTCAAAATATATATACATATCAACAGTATTTAACCCACCTGATGAATTTCATCGCTTATTTTTTCTAAATTTCTTAAAGCTTCAGCATATGTCATCTTCGCTCCTGCTACTGCTCTTTCTAATACGCTTACTCTATTTCTTTGGTTTTCTAACATTTGATGAAATTGTGCTTTTGACTCGTAATACGGCCTTGAATATAAATTAATTGTTTACAAATATTGTCAATAAAATTTTCCGAGTTAAATAATATAAAAAAAAAACGTTGATAGAAGCAGAAATTGAAAGTAAATAATTAGCTTTTTATTATATTTATAATATAGTAAAAAAATGATGCATTCAAAATAAAAATTTTCTACAAAATCTACTTACAAAAATAGCAAGTTGTGTCTATAAACTGTACTGTTCATAAGAAGCAAGTTGCGACGTGCATCCATACTGTCATTGAACATATAAATTAAAAATTTTGCATAAATATCCTAGATGTTACAAAAAAATATAAAAACAAATATTCAAAAAATCTATAGTTATTTTTTTAAAATAATCATTTGAGTATTATAATCGAAAAAAAAAATATGATAAATAATTAAACTAATTGTTTTTGTGATATTATTCATGCTCATCAATATAAAATTTATTTATCCTGATTTTGGTCAATTTTTGTAATAAAAATAAATTAAATTTCATTACAATTCAGGTCACTTAAAACTAACACATAAGTTAATCAGTATTGAACATAATAATTCACAGAAATAATAGAAATATAAATAGCAATCATGCCAAAGCCATGCACTGAGGTATTTTTTAAATTTTTTCTTCAATAAAACAAAAAGTTTTTTTCAATAATGAAAAATTAAAAAAAGTATGTGGACATTATGTTTTTTTTTTTTTAATGCATGAAACATAGAAATACCTCGATTTAGCAATAGCACGTTTAAGTTCAGATTGAAGAATCTTAACATTGTGTTCAGCACTGTGAAAAACAGCTGTCAAATGTCTGTGTTGAGTTTCAGAAAGTACTCGCTCATTTTCAGATTCATTGACACGTTCAGTTGCATGATTTAGCATCTCCTGATTATTGTAATAATATAATTTATCTTATATACCTATTATAATTATTAACTGAAACTTACCTGCCATGCATGATCGAAACATCTTCCCTCCATTCTCAGTCCTTCTTCAGCTAAATAAACCATTTCTTTAGCTGCAGTGTGTTGACTATTTGCTCTTTCAAAACGAATTGCTGCTTTTTGTGCTTCTTTTAATGCCTAAATATGTTTAGTATTTTAATTAATAAGAACAGAAAGAATAAAATATTTATTTCTTTCTATATTCATTATTAGGAAATTATTGATTTTGATACCTCTTTTGCTTTGAAACGTGCATCATAATATGGCTTTGATTTTTCTATACAAGCACCCAATTTTTTACTTAAATTTTCCATTGTTATTGTTGATTCACATAACATCTGGCGAAAAGTCAGTCTTGCTTCCTAAAAATAAAATTCTATTAGCTACAATTTTATTATGGATTTGAATATACCTATTATATTTATTTAATATGCTTACGTCTAAATCAACTTCCAATTTATTGATACCATCAGTTGCAGTATTAAGTCGTTCAAGCTCAATCTATGATAAAATTATAATAATTAAATTAGGTATATTTTTATTACTGTCAATAATAAATACAATAAGCTGTCAAGTTTGACAGGTGTGACAATAACCTGCACCCTGGGATCAACAACATCATCATCAATTTTATCGTTTCTTTTGGCAGCTTCTATTTCCTCGGGTTCACACATATTTTTTTAACTATGATACAAATTTATTATAGATAAAACTTATCTATAATAAATAAACTAATTATTAAGTAAATATATAGGTGTTCGGAGTAAGTGATAACAGCCAACAGAAAAAAAAAACCATTAGTAACGAGGGAGGAATTTCTGTCTGCGCACGCGCATATATGCGACAGTTACTTTAAAATATAGGTATTTTCGTTTTCATTTCTTACATAGTTACTTACATGTAATGTAAAATACTTTTATAAACTTGGTTTTACTCATCCCTGTAGTTGTTATTTATTTTGAGACAGAGACAGAGACAAATAGAAAGAAACAGTGAATATGATGACACAATAACATGGCAGCAGTAATAAAAGGTCTCAAAAACAGCCAATAAATAAATATAATTTTGATAAGTTTTCATTTCTTCATAAAGCGATATTAGTTATTATTTTAACTATTATTTAGTTTCTTGACATAAATCTTCTTTTTTAATAACTTATATAGACACTGGTGTAATCTGGAGTAGACTCTTTGATCACCGGCCATTTGTTCATGGTGAAATATCATATTTTGTTCGTGAATTTGAGGTCAGTTGAAATTAAAAAATAATAAATGAAATTAATTTTAACATCACAAACACGATGTTGTAATAAAATTACAATTCATTATTATAAATATTTTATCCGTTGTATCTTGGTGGACAACTGATTAATAAGCGGTTATTATTTTTAATGTTAAAAGGTAAAACGAGGAGATAGAGAAGTCGAGAGATTATTTAAAATCCTTGAATATTCATCAGAACTAGATCAAAGTCAAATTGACAGAGCAGAACAACTAGGAGACTGTTATTTACCAAGTCTCAAGGCCAATACCGATGTTGCACTGAGTATGTGCGAAAGAATTTTAGAAAGAGAAAATAAATTTGACAGTGTAAGTTTCAATCATTATGTAATAAAAATTTACTTAGGCAAATTATTATTTTAAATTTTTATTTATCAGGATATTGAGTTAGCTGATAAACGTAAAACAAGAAAAAAACAGTGGGAACAGTTTATGAATCATATGAGTGAGAAATGTCGTCAAGTTGATGAGACATTTACTGAAAAAGAAGAAAAACTAACTGAATTTTATATTGATCTGGAGAAAAAACTCCAGAATTAAATTCAAAGAAATAATTCATAAATATACACAAGAAAAATAAAAACAAAAAACATGCCAGTTGAACAAATTGAAGAAGCATCTATAAAATATGAAGTAACTTCAAAATTCATTGATTTTGTAAAGAAAAATGTTAAATTAAATGATTTACCAGAAAGCATTAAATCTTTTATTGAATCAAATGATAAAACACTTGTTATAAAGATTAGTGTTATTAATTGGATGGATAATTATTTGAAAAATTATCGTGATAAATCAAATGATAGAGTATATCTTCATGAATTATTATCAGGTGGTCGTTTAATTTTACCAGAGCCAAAAGTAACACCAAGAAATCCGATACTAGAAGCCAGAGTCCAAAAGTTACAGGCACAACAAGACGCCAGAGATTACGAGGCTATGACCAAAGGTGTTGATTCACATAGAAAAAATCTACCAGAAGACACACTTGCATATCAAAGTAATATTTTATTATAAAAATAACACCACAAGCATTCGTTTTTCTTTTCGATAATTAATTTGTTGTTTTTACAGTGAAAGAAATCAATCGACATTTAATTGCTGTTGCGCAATTTATATTTTCTGTAATAGCTGGTTTTTTATTTGGTTATGCTGGAATTGAATATGGCATTGGACCACAAGATTTTGGATTTAAATTATTATTAGGAATAATATGTGCTCTTGTTGTTGCACTTGCTGAAATTTATTTTTTGGCTAAAAAACTCAACGAGGAACATTCAGTGCTACTTAAACCAGCAATTTACACTAAACCTCATCAAGAATAAAATTATTAGAAGCATTCATCAGATATATTAACTTTAAATAAACAAAAAAACAAAATTGGCTTGTCTATTTTGTAGAAAAAAAGTATATTTATCAAGTAATTATAACAAGTTAAACTTGAATTAAAAAATAATAAATGTAATGTTCAGTAATCGCTGCTTTTTTTTATTGTAAATAAATAAATACGGTCTTACCGAATTTTTTCATTCCATAAATACAAAATTATAAAAAATACTTATTATCAATTTTTTCTATTTTTCATCGTCACTGGAACTACTTTGATCTGATGGTGTTTTACCATTTTCAGCATTGGTGTCACTATCAGAATTATCAGCATCAACTTTGACAGATTCAGAGCCAGATGTTGATTCACTATCAGACTGACTATCTGAGTCTGAATCAGATGAACTCTCTGATGAACTTGAACGAATTGGTGCTTCTTTTTCAGCCATTATTTCTTTAAATTGTCGAACAGTTATTTTTCTTGGCATTATTTCTTTAAGGAATTCTAGAGTCTCATTTGTTTGTACAACTTCTGCTAAATGTTTATAATCGAGACTTTGACATTTGTTTGCTTCTGTATGAGCATCTTCAGCCAAGTAATGAATAAACATTTCCTGAATAAAATTAAATGTCATAAAAGTTGATTATAGAGTAAGTAACAATGATTGAGCATTGATGTTTTTTAAAATCTTACTGTTGCTTTTGTTACGAGAAAAAGACCATCCTGAGCAATTGAATCAACGTGAGGTGAACTCTTCATAATTGTTTTGACTCTTGACATTGGTAAGCGAAGTTCCTTCAACTTTGGTGTTGTTGGTTGTGATGCCATGTTGATTTTATTTTTATATTAACTGTTTATTGTTTTCGATAAAAACGCAGACAAAAACGTAATTGAAAAATTAAAAACATTTAATAAATAAATAGAATAACAAATTTGTATTTTTTAAAAATAATTTACCACTTTAGCTGGGATATTCGAGAAATAATGTTTTGTTAGGACGTTATTTATATATTTTTATTTTAACTTTGATCAACACTTTTTATAAATACTTGGATATTTAGAAGCAAGGTCCCTAGAACACCCTATAAAGATTCCTAAGTTCTAACCAGTGTTGGGTAAATATGATACCGATGTATCATACATCTTCGTTATCATACGCTATGTATCATACATTGAAAGCGCCTCTATTCACTTCATTTCAAATCATCAAATAATTTCAAGTTTCATATATTGGGTACGTTCGTTTAATAAAAATTTTTTTTTCGTTTTCCAATTTTGTAAACATCTCGAAGAAAATGAAATATAATTAATAGACACACACATGCATGTACACATTTATCCGAGCGTTTTCCCGAACACAACTTGGCCGTGATTGGCTGGGATTTGTACAATATCAGGCAAAAATTTCGGCCTACGATATAGGGTTTTTGTTGCAATTATTGATACGCTTATTACGAGACTTTCTATTTCAATTATCGCGGAGGTACCCTCTTTAAACGAATGCACCCATTAGTATCATTTCATTATTTATTTTTCTAGTCATTTTACAAGTTTTATAGAAAAGCATTCGAGTTAATTCGGTTTTTACATGAAACGATCCATGGCTGCCAAGATGGCTACCAAGGACACCAAATTTTACCCCCTCCACTAAAGTTAGTTCTCTTGGTTTCTAGTTTCCATGGACTGATCCTGGATCCATTAGTTTTTGTGGTTGTGACGATCACGTCGGTCGTAATCCATTGTAATTTATCAAGCAGTAGCAACCGAATCTCGTACTGTTAAATACTTGCCATAAATAAAAAAATAGTAAACCAAAACTTGATTTAATAGTGGTATTACATTTCAATTTAATCAAATATAATGTGTTATTCAACAAGAGCATGTAAGTGTAAAAAAACACATGTACCAAATTCTGAGGTTATAACTCAAGCTTCAACGCGTGTCTTTAACAAAAGAAATGAGGTTAGTACAAAAATAACTAAAGTCACTATACTCCGATATCGGAGTAGATATCTAAAAGAGTTTCATATTAATTAAGGAAAAAGAACCATTTACAAATTAAATGTTCATAAATATTATTATTTGATGTGTATTTGCCACTTTTTTCGTAGTTTTTATGAAGTTTTTTCAACTGAGTGTAATTTAAATATAAAATTATAAGCATTGATTATTCGTTTTAGAAATATGATCATCAGCATTATGACTATGACACTGAAAACACGATGATTGACTTTGTTAATGATGATTGCCTAGCTGAAATATTCACATATCTGCCAGTATGTGAAAGATCAAAAATTGCATTAGGTATGACAGTTACAACATGGTAAAGTTGTACAACTTTACGTAACAATAAATAACAATTTTGTAATAATAATAAATTTATTTTTTAGTATGCAAAAAATGGAAAAATGCCCTCGATTATTCTTGGCAAAATGTAAAAAAATTTGAACTAACACATTGGGAGTATGATGAGAGCCCAAGTTATTTGAACAATTATCTAACAAACGATGAACAATTAAGATTTTTGAGTTCGCTGCTCGATAAATGTGGTCGTTATATAACAGAATTAGATTTGACAGCCTATGATCATTGCAACATAGTGCCAGTTATTAATAAATCTTGTCTGAATCTTGTAAAGCTTCGGTTGAGATTCAAGTATATTGAAAAAGAAATATTATTTAATGCATTTTCACGGTTGTCCAAATTGAAAGTATTAAAAATTATATTTCAACATATTAATAATAGTGGACATGTGCCTGTTACTATAATTAATTTATTGAAAAGTGTCGCTGGTACATTAACTGAACTGACTCTGTCAAATTGGAACAAAGAAAATTTCTTTAAAAGTTGGGAATTTCCAAAAACATTTACTCGTGTAAGCTGAACTTAATGTCTTTTACAAATAGCAATCATTATTTTCACATTCTCAACATATACTTATGAACAATTTTATTCTTTCGCAGGTGCTTCCTCAACTTAAGACCTTAAAGTCAATTGAAACTGCTGGTATACTAATTGATCCTGACTTAGAGATGCATTTGGAACATTTTGGAATATCAGTAATCAGTCACGATAGTCAGTGGCTCAGCGACAATTTTAAGAGAACATTCTTGTATGAAAATGTTACAAATATGACTTTAGAGCATTACCAAGCTACAAATGATTGTCTGTATACTATAGCCAACTGCCTAAAGCAATTACAAGGACTTGCGACTAATTGTGAACGGGTAACCGATTCTGGTATAGTAGCTATTTCGAAGTTGAATAACTTACATTATCTTAAACTCAACGGCTCTAGCCAAATCACTGACTCTTCAATTAAATTGCTTAAAAATTTAAAATTTCTAAATTTACCGTACAGCAGTAAAATTACTGATGTTTCAGTCATGAAAGTACTTAAAAACTCACCACAGATGACTGATTTTTACTTAATTGAATCAGCTATCACTTTTGAATTTATAAAAAAAGTAGCAGAAATAGCAAAAAGTCGAAAGATATTATTAAGGATGGGTCTTTCATATACACCTGGTCTACAACAATATGAATCGCAATATTTACGCCTAGTCTTAGTTAATTCATCAAAAAAAATCGTGTATTGGTCGATAAATTCTCAAGAAGCGTTCGATAGCTCTAGTCAATTATAAAACCACGTCAATTTTTATTCGTGCTTCATACAATATGTTTGTAGTGTTAGCTGCACTGCTACATGATAATTTTAAATATTTAAAGTACAATTAGGCCAAATGAAAAATGAAGAAAATTTTATGAATTTTATAACAAAGATCGAAATAATAATACTTTTTTTTTATTAAAATGCATTTTTTACTATAACGGATTTTATTTAAAAATTAATGTTTAAAATTAATCTCATTTTTGAGGTTAAACATATTATATACTTTCACGGAAGATCATGTTTCATGAATAATGAAAACTATTTTTAAATTTTGTAATGATTATAAATAAATGAATATCTAATTATATTATAATTATCTGTAAATAATTTATAAATAATATTAAATAAATGTTTTCCAATAAAACAATCTGAACCACGTTTAATTAGGCTATTTGAATTATTTTATCGGTAATTGAATTACTATATACAACATACAGCTCAACATTGTCATGTTTATTTTTTTCGACCTCGACCATTTATGTAATTTTTTTTTTTTTTATTTTTTTTTTCGCTTTTTATTATTAGATACGGAAAAATAACAACGCTTTTCATACTATATATATGTTTTTTTCATACTATATGAAAGTTCTCAAAAACTTAACACAGATGGCCTATTTTTACTTAATTGAATCAAGATTTTTGAAATGTACAATTTTGTATCATTATTTTTAATTATCAATATACATAATGGTGTTAGTTTATAGATAAAATTATTAAATAAAAATTTATTAAAATTATTTTTATGAACACCGGATGTCACAATCAATATTTTAAAACGTTAACAAATAATTTATAAA
>JAPYYR010001034.1:0-18903 GCA_030523065.1 Aphidius colemani | reverse complement strand
AAAATGATGTCTAATTGTTTGTTTAATGTTTTACAATTAATAATTAATTAAAATTAACATATATATAATATTAATTCGACTTTATTTATTTATTTAATTATGTTTTAATTATTTTTTTTAACAAAAATGAAAAAACATCCGTAGAAAATGTGTACAATCTTGTAATAAATAAAATAAATTATATAAGCCAAGGGTCGTTAATGTTCTTAACGACCTCATTTATTCATTAAATAATTTGATAGACAATTGAAACAATTAAGACAAATATTTTTCATCAATTTATTTCTGATAAAACTGTTGATTACTCAAATGAATTTACACAAGCGCAAAATTAAATTGTCAATTTTATTCTGACCGTCTCCCTCAGATTATTCTCTTCAATTTACCAAATTATCGCTATTTTTTGAGGGGCATTATGATGGTCCATTTGATGACCCCTCATGAAGAAAAAATAAAAGGAAAAATTACAAAATCAATCCCTCGTGATAAATAGTCACTTTCAAAGTGTAAAAAAAAAATAAAAACTTGATAAACTATGTGATATATATAAGCCAAAAGAAAATTACATCTTAATGGCTGAGATTTTTTTTTATCCATTACACCATTTACTGATAAAAAAAATTAATCTACATGGAATTTCCTACATTTATTAGAATAATTTATAGAATAAAAATTGAATATTGACATTCTAATAGATTTTAAAAATTAATTTAATATTCATTACATTAGAGTGCTTTGTTTTTTTTTAAATTTACCTATTTTCATCGTAATCGATTGGGTCATTTTGTTGAAATATTTTTATACACCCGCACTTGACCTTTATACATACAATGATAAATCAAATTTTATCTCAATTTTGCCGAATATACCAAGATAAATTGGATAAATATGCGATGTGAAATATAAAAAGTAAAAATTATTTTATCATATTTTTTTTCTGTCGAAGATTTATCAGTTCAAAATAAAAAAAAATTAACACAGACCAGTTGAATTAATTCTTTTTTAAATTTTTATTAATATTTCTATTTAATTTTTGTATTTAAATGTAAAATTTTAGTCACACAATTTTTTATTAAAATTATAAAATCGAAAAAAAAAATAGTCCAACTCTTGGAAAGTTGTGAGACTCATAAAGATGTGTCTCTCCCTCGAGTTTAAAACTTTTTTTTCAAACCATTTTTTTTTTTCACACGCCAACATTATAAATTTTGTTTTTTTTTTATATCATATTTTATTTTTTATCCTCCAATGGAATACCATTAAAAGATTTTTCATGTAAAATGTTTTTTTTGCAAGATAAGCTCATCCAAAAAAAATAAAAGTCAATATTATTTGTCGAGTTAAAAAATAAAAAATACAAATTGAATTGAGCCAGTATTACAACAAGATTTTATAACAATTGACAAATTAATTCGAGTTTGTATTTTATTCCAGTGATATATTGCTTCCAGTTAAAAAATCCAAAAAAAAAATTCAACAAAAAAAACCAATATCTTCTATGTACAATAGAATAAATAGAAAAAAAAAAATTTAAAAATACAAAAACTCTTATTTTCTTGTGTGTAAAAATGATGGAGTTGAAAAATATAAAAAAAAATAAAATAAATAACCGATAAAAACCGGAAATCGCTCAATGAAATTGTGTTCAACTGCCTATAGCTGTGAGAAGCCGATTAGTTATTTAAAAAAAAATGAAATAAAAAAAATACCCGATATTGTATATTTAATATTTTTTTTTTATATAAAATACGAACTTTTAGGGATTCATAAGAGGATTGTTAAAGTCGAGACGAGTTTATTTAAACTTTCTTCTAACGATGCAATTTAAAATGACAAACAGCAATTGAGAAATTTCCAAAACCAACGAAATATTTTTGTACATACATTCACATGTCCACAATTATTATTTATTTTAATTTTGTATTTTTTTTTCCAACTTGATTTGTCCTCATTTCCATCAGTACTTCAACGAAAAGTACTTATGTTATCATCATTATATATTTAAACAAAAAAGCTGCACTGGCATGTTGTATTGTTTGATGGTTTTTCGACGAATATATCACAATTTCAAAACACGCAAGCTGATCGTTTCAAACCTGCCAATTTTACCTCCATATAAATTTATCAGCAGCGAAATAAAAAATTTAATGGATGAACAAAATAACAAAAAAAAATAAAAATATATCCGTGACTAGCTCGTAATTTCAGGATAATTTGTGGGCCTCGTGACAAGTTTTGTTGAATATGGTGTTTAACATTTTGATACCTACTTCAAACTTGATAAAAATCTATAATCACATATACAGTTTTGTTATTTTTTTCAATTTCAATATTCAGCATAATTGAGATATTAAAAAAAAAAATAAAATAAAAAATAATAGTCGTTTTATATAAAGGCGTGTTTATCATACGTTATTTTGCATAAATTTATAAATGCAATTTTTATTTTGAATAATAGTGTTATATGTTAATGAGTTTTAAAATTAATTTATCATTTAACATAAAGTGTGTATCACTTTTTATAAATATATTCAAATTTTAAGCGAGTAAAACTATTAAAAGCTTAAAATATATTTGGGTCTGACACTCGTTGACTTGTACTACTTTTAATTTTATGCAAAATATTCTTGAATTTTTTACAAGTAAATTTATTAATAAAAATGAAAAAACAAAGTAAAAAAAAAATATGTCTGACAATACTTGACTTGTACTACTGAAAATTTTTTATATCAAATTTGTTTTTCAATTTTTTAAATAAAAGCTTTGTCATTATAAATAATTTATTTTTTCATTAATTTTGAATTTGTATTTAAATGCAAAAAAGAATATTTCAATTTAATTTTCATTTATTAAATGAAAAGTATATTTACTTATTAAAAAGAAAATAAAATTTAAAACAAGCTAATGTGTTTATATAAATAATTATTATGAAAATTTTATTTATCTAAAATATATTTTGTCTCTCTTGGTGTATAATTAATTTATTAAAGTTATAATGGGGTGAGAATATTGTTGCATTATATATATACATGTAAAATAATTACGAAAATCTAATTTTCAAGTATACGACCAAGATAATATATATTACTGTGGTTTATCCTTTAGTATCTTTTTCACTCTCTCTAGTTCGTTGTCTCTCTTACACATACAATTTCAACAAATCACGCTTGAAATTGAGAACAGTGGTAATATCTATTTTCACAATAACTACAAACAACGATACTTGAGGATATTAGTTGAACGAGAATACCAAGCAATCTCCAATAATACACAACAATTTGTCCCAACATATTTGTCTCTCAAACAACTGCTTAAAAACTCAAATCGATAATTTTATACATGAAATTTCTCTATAGACACACATAAATATATAAAATCAAAATAACAATATCAAACAAAAAACAAATACAAATAGGATAAATTTACCGTAAAAAAAACCACAAGGATTACATACAAAGCTCATGAAGTTTGATGGTTTTGATGTAGGTTAGGGTAACCCAGAAAAATGCCAGAAAAAGCTCAGAGAGATATTCCATTCTGTATTTAATCATTAACAATTCAAACCTCGAAAATTCAACATGGAAAAATAAATATAAAAAACAGATAAATTTTATCGATAAAAAAAAGTAGCTCAATGATGATAAATAATAAAAAAATAATAACTAACAAAACAATAATAAAAATAACACAATAAATACATAAAGAGCTTTTTATTTTTTTTTTTTTCCATTTTATATAATATAATATATGAAAAACATAAAAGGAAATATATGACAATAATATGTCCCTGAAATTCAGTGCAATCGAGTGTTCTTGAATATCAAATAAATAAAAATTCTTTTGTATATATATTTTTCAACAAGCTTCATTTACAATAAACTGTTTTCGACATATTTTTTTTTTATATCCTTCGACCTACAAGACACAAAATCTCTCTTTTCAACCCTCTTTTTCTCACTGTACATTAAATACAAACTGCCCATGCGCTATGCCCCTTGCTGACTACAAATTCATAAAAGCTTTTTTTATTTTTCTTCTCAGTTATTCACCCTCTTTCACCCCCTCAATAAATATATATATAATTTTATCAGCACACATACATATTCAACCAACCATTACACTGCGCAAACTTCAATTGACCTGCGTACAATTGCGTGTACACTACGACATTTACAAAACTACTATAATCAACCAAAAAATGTCTGACACAACATTTACCCTTACTACTGCTACATTCACTACTACTACGTTTACTACTAATACTACTACTACTACGGGATAATTTTGCTGGTGTTGTTGTTACTATTACTACCACCCCCATCACCATTATCCTCATCTTGCTACATTCATCATCAAACTTAATATTTATACCTCAAAAAATTTCTTATCAAATTATTTTTATTTTTTCTTATTATTTTTTCACAACAGTTAACTTCAATTAAAGTTTTTATGAATGTAATTATTAATTTTTTTTAATGAATATAAAATTATTATTATTTTGTATTAAATAATTTTATATTTTATAAAAATAATATAAAATAATAATAAATATATTTGTCGTATGAATATTTTGAAAATTACTGACCCGTGTGGATGTTATTAATGTAATCGATGGTGAGTTTACGATCATAGAGAGAGCAAAAGAGAGTAGGGTTGGTTTGTTTGTGGTGTATTCAAAAAAAAAATATATATAGAGAAAGAAAAAAAATATAAATAGATCGAGTGAATAAGAAAGATAGATAAATTTTAGCTGGGGTCGTTGTGGGGTATGTACAATATCGTTTGTAGGATGATTTTCACGAGTGTGAGGATGACGTCATGAGCTGGTCGATAGTGAGTATCCCTCCCAAACACACAACCACCGCCTCAATCTACCCTTATCTCTTTTCACCACCCAACCCACCCACCCACCCACATACACACTGTTAAAAAAGACAAACTAATAAACGAATAAGTATATATACTATAACAGAATATTATTCAATCATATGCGCAAGCGTCTACACATTTATCCAGTTTATTCCAATTTTTTTTTTCTGTAATACTTTGTAAGGGCTTTTTTTTTCTTCTTTATTTATTTATTGTTATTATTATTTTTCTTTTGGAGTTCTTCTTTCTTATAGTTGGATAGTAGTAGGCTTCCCGCCGTATTAAACATGGGGGTAGTTAGCGGAATGTGTGATCCAGAAATATCAGGCTGTTTTTTTTCAAGAAAGGTAATTGATTAACTTTTTTTTTTATTATTAATTGAATATACTATCATATTGTTATGGAAAAAAAATTATTAGGTATATTTTTTTTCATAACTGTAGATGGGTTTTTTCATTATTTTATTTGTTTTTTTTTCCTTTTTAATAGAAAATTGGCTTTGATGTTGAGGACACCAATGGAAATTGGGTTAGTAATTTAAGGGAGAATATTGTTGGGTGTATTTTAGAGCTGGTGATAGTATGGGAAATGTGTATGTATATATGGATTCTGGGTATTTGAATGGCTTGCATGCCATCATCATTCCAACAACTATTTTACACGATATATGTATGTTGATGTTAACATATATACGACATTGATTATCTTGGTATATTAGGACATTAATCGATTGTTCTATATGGATATTAACTCTTAAAATATGAAATATAATTATCAAAATATTTTACGTGTTAATATTCAAACGAAAATAAATGATACATTATATTTTTCTAAATAAAATGATTAAATTATCTATATTGCTTTCATTTATTTATTTAAAATATTTTGCAGAATGAATATTGTTTTTTAAATTATTTTATTTAATCTATTTACAGGAGGGTCGGGGAGATGTGACAGATATAAGTGCAAGTCCTGGAAGACAGGCACCTGCAAATCAATTACGTCCGAAAGAGCCACCACCTATGGTCATACAAGGCGATTTTCGAAAAGTATATTAATTAATATTACCAATAATAATTGTACAAAAAATATATATATATATTATTTAATATTAAGGTTGTCATAATATTTAAACATGACATATCATCACAACTAAAATTTAGAAATATCCACAGGTGAGCGGTATAAGTACAGAAATATTCAAACAGATAGAAACTGTTGAAAATGATCATGATGCATCAACAGCAGCAGCACTCGAATCTGTTGAAAGACGTGGTGAGATGGTTGTTCGTATCATTGAACCACGTCAAATGGGTCGACAAGCATCTGAAACAGCAAAAAGATTTATGCTGTCACAGGTAAATTATATCCTACAGCTAATTTTATCAAAAAACTAATTTGTTAATAATAATTTTTAGGATCCAAAACATCCAATATATTTTGTTGAAATAATAAAACGGCCTGGACAAACACTGGGTCTTTATATTCGTGAGGGTAATGGACATGAAAGAACTGATGGTGTTTTTATATCAAGAATAGCTGTTGAATCAGCTGTTTTTAATAGTGGATGTTTAAAAGTAATAATAATATTTTAAATACTTGTTATGCATAAATTGGTGTTTTTATTTATAAATAAATAATTAATTAATTTACAAAGGTTGGTGATGAAATATTAGCTGTTAATTTGGTTGATGTAACACACATGAGTCTTGATGATGTTGTGATAATAATGTCAATACCAAGAAGATTAGTTCTTGCAACGAGACATGGTCCACCTCAGCCAGTATCACATTCACGCCAAAATGAACATAAACCACCACCAGTTGTGGTGATTAAACGAGAACTAAATGAAGATGAAAGTGATCATGCAACAAATAATCACATTAGGTAAATTTTTAAAATACTAAAATCAAAAAGAAATATAATTTAATGATTTTTAATTTAAATTTTAGGGATAGCAATAGACGAAGAGGTGATGGCAGAGAAATGCTACCATCACGATCAAGACTTGGTCTTACTGGTTTGGGATCAAGCCAAGATCTTGGCTCAAGCAATGGGGATCTTTATTATAATTCACGATCTGAAGGACACTGGTCTTATCAACCACCACCACCACCAGTTATAACACATCAGCCAAAACCATCAACAACTCAACATTTTCAACCTTATGAACGTGGCTATCCAAAAACTCTTGAAAGTTTAGCTGAAAAAGTATGTTTTTTATATCATTCAAACTTTTTTATTAAATTTAAAATAAATAACCATTTTTTTTTTCTATTTTTTCATTCAAAACTTTAATGAAATATTATACAAATGATAATAATAAATAAC
Source organism: Aphidius colemani (assembly GCA_030523065.1). Lineage (NCBI taxonomy): Eukaryota > Metazoa > Arthropoda > Insecta > Hymenoptera > Braconidae > Aphidius > Aphidius colemani. The sequence goes on along the minus strand of JAPYYR010001034.1, from coordinate 11,703 downwards.
AATAAGATTGCATTACATTTTTTTTTTTTTTTTTAATCAATGCAACATCAAATTGTTCAAGTGTGTTTGAGTGTTTATTATTGTTTTTTTTTTTAATTTTTGTTTTTCATTTCTGCTGATAAATCGAAATAATATTTAGTATTTTTTGACGTTGCATTGATTGTTAAATTGGCTTGAACTAGATGTCATAGACGATGTTGATAAAAAGCACTCTTTACATCTGTCTGCACAGTTTGATATATACACTTGTTTGTAAATAATATTATTCACTGGTGACACCCAGTCAATTTTAATCATTAAACCCAAATGAAAATCATATAATTAAAATTATTAAATTCTCATCAATGCCAGTGTGTCAAAATTGATAATTAAAAAATCACTTGATATACTTATTTGAGTGAATAATTAATCAATTCATTTGAATATATATCATTCATTATTATTCAAGTGAATTTTTTTTCAAAATTGTATTTTTAATTAAAAAATACTCGTTTAATCTTTGCGGGTTTTATTTATTTTTTTTTTTTTAATATTTTTTTTTTTAACGTTGCACAATAACTAATGTCGGTTCTCATATCAATGAATGCTACATTATTATTATCCAGGATTTTACAAAGGTAAACAATAATAATAAATAAAGATTGCTTGATAAAAAAAATTTAGATTTCATTAAAAAATCATTATTAAATTATTATGTATTTAAAATAAAATTATATATTATTTTTAAAGACAAAAAAAATCAAGAAACTGAAATACCTTGTGTGGCGTGTCACCTTGTTTTTTACATAAGCCCATCATTGAAGCTTGATATATTTGATTTTATATAAATTATTTATTTTGTATTTTCAATCATTTATTTATTTAATCACTAAATTTTTTTCTATTTCTCTACGTATTTCTCTAATTGTTATTTCCTTATAATTCTTCATTTTCTCATTTCTTTTAATTTGTATAAAAATGTTTTGCATATTTTTTTTTTAACACAAGTAGCATTGACGTCAAGACGTGTCATTTTTAGACTGAATGTAAAATTTAATTGTAAAATAAATACATCAATGATACTTGTGAGCTTTTTAGATGAATAATTTAAAGAAAAAAAGAAAACATAAATGGAATGAAAATTAAAATTATTAATAGTAAATAATTCAATAATTGGTGATAATATGAATGTTTTTTTTTGAAAATAATAAATAGGTACATTCATTTTATACTGGACCAGTTATGCAAACAAATGGAAATCGTAGAATGTCAACTGGTACTGGTATGCAGTCAGTTGGAACAAGATTAACTGGTCAATCACAAAGTGGATATGGTTATTCACAACATACAACTAATGGTAGAATAATGCCAAGAAGTGGATCTGATCAACATTTACCACGTGTTGATTATACAAGTATAACAACACCAGCAAGACATACATTACTAAGATCAAGTTTAAAATCAGGTATGTATTTTTAATTATCAAAAAACAACCAAATAAATAATGACAAATTATAATTATCAAATAGGTTCATCAGCATTGAGATACAATTCACGTTATTCAACTCAAACAGATACATCAAGTGGTCAACGTGGACAAAATCAATTTGGTACATTAACAAGAAGAAATCGTCCATCACTTGATTATGCATCAGATACTGAGGCAACATGTTCAAGTTCACCACGTTCAGCATATTATTCATACAGACAAAATATGAGAGAGCAATCACAAAATAATGCTGTCTCACATTTAGCAACATTATCAAGATCACAAATATCACAAACACCAACTGGTCTTAGATCAAATTCATTACCAAGAAGTGGTAGAACATTACCGCAACAACCAGGTGCACTTAGAAGTGGTTTGAGTACTGTTGCATCTGGTTTAATTGATCAAGAAGACAGTGATGGTGGACATTCAGCACCAGAATTACCATCAATTAGACGTGACAGAGGTAAATTATCTTTTCCATTTAATTTTTTAATTTAAATATTTGTATTTATTAATGTTATATTTTTAGGGAGACTACCATCATCACCTAGTATATTTACGTCTGATGAGTATCGAGCATGGCTAAGTCGTACTCCAAGTACTAGTGCGCTTTATGAACAAATTAGAGCAACAACAAATAGACCACCACGATATACATACAGTGCAGAAAATATACATGCTGCTGTTAAACAAGTAAATAATATTAAATTAAATTAAATAAATACATTAACTGACTGTAACTGTTATTAATTGAACTGTTTTCAATGTTGAATTTTATCCAGGCTGATTATAGTAGTTATGGTACATACAGGCCATTATCAAGTACACTTGGTAGATTATCAACAAGATCAGCATCAGCACAACAAGTTAATTTAGCAAATTTACGTGCTTCCACGGCAATAAGTTCATCATGTAATCGTACATCACCTGGACAAAGGCCATCAAGTGTAGCTTCCAATAATAGAACATCATTAACAAATCAAAAAGTATCATTAAATGCTGCTGCAAATCAACGTGCAACATCTGTAAGAAGAATACGTAATTTATTAGAAATGGAACAAAATAGAAGTATTCCAACTCCAACACCAACGAGAAATCAAGACTCAAGATTATTAGACATTAATCCAGCAGGTAATGTTATTTAATATTTTTTTTATTTTTATTGTATATTTTTATTCATAATGTTTGAGAAGCTTGGTGTGCTTCAGATTTTTTAAAGTATAAAATTGAAAAACCACCAACTGTTGGAACACCAAGTTCAACGAGTTCATTGTTAAGTTCACTTGCTGATACTGGAGGCAGTGATTTTTCAAGTGGTGTTAGTGGATTATTATGGGTACATTTATTGGCTGGTCGTGGTTTACGTTCAACAACATCATCATCAGCTGCAACAACACCATCAACACCATCTGGTCAACCAAGTTTAGGTAAGAAAAAATTAATTATTCACTTGAACAATAATAAAAAATTGTATTCGATAAATAATTTTATTTAAAAATAATAATTTTAGGAAGCTGCGGTTTAAGAGATTTATATTGTGTACTTGAATGTGATAGAGTACACAAAGCACGTACAGTTGTACGTACTGGTGATTTAATGTTTGATTGGGATGAAACATTTGAGCTTGATCTTGTTGGTAATCGTCAACTTGATTTACTTGTTTATTCATGGGATCCACAACACAGACATAAATTATGCTATAAAGGTTCAGTACATCTTGCAACTCTATTACGTGAATGCCCAGAACATAAACTTGCACTTAAAGTTGAACCACGTGGAACACTTTATTTAGTATTAAAATATACAGATGCACATCAAACATTTAAACGTCGTGGTTTACCAGTTGTATCTCTAGCAACACGTGTTGCACCATTATTTGGTGTTGATCTTGATACTGTTGTTAGTCGTGAATGTAGAACTGGTGGTGTACCTGGTGGTGTATCAACAGCATTAACAATATCAAATTCTCAAAGTGTACCGATTATTGTGTGGCGTTGTATTGAAGAAGTTGAAAGACGTGGGCTTGATATTATTGGTTTATATAGACTTTGTGGTTCAGCAACTAAAAAGCGTATTTTACGTGAGGCATTTGAACGTAATGCTAGATCTGTTGATTTATCACCAGATAATGTTCCTGATATTAATGTTATAACTGGTGTACTTAAAGATTATTTAAGAGAATTACCAGAACCATTATTTACTAAATGTCTCTATCAAATGATGGTTGATGCATTGGCTGTTTGTTTACCAGATGATCCACAAGGAAATGCTAAATTAATGTTTAGTATTCTTGATTGTTTGCCAAAAGTTAATAGAGTAAGTATTTATTTTTAAAGCATATTATTTTCATAGTATTTATTTAATTAATTTTTTTTTCTACAGTGTACTTTGATATATTTATTGGATCATTTGGCAATGGTTGTATCGCAATGTAATAAAATGTCACCAGCAAGTTTAGCTGTTTGTTTTGGACCAGTATTGATGCTTCATGCTGAAGATAATTCACCAAATCTTGATTTTCAACAGCCAATTGCTGTGTTAAAATATCTTCTTGAAATTTGGCCAGTCAAGTCAGGTAATGTTTTCGTTTAAATATTTGAAAATTTTTTTTTTTTAAATCAATTAGGAATTTAGTAATCAACTGGTTATTTCACAGACAGTTCGGAAGATTTCTACAGTCGTTTCAACACTTCCACGAGTTACGCAACAAGTAGGTCTTACCAACAATCATCATCAGCAACAACAGCAGCAACAGCAGCAACAACAACAACAACAACAGCATATTCCCAACTCCCAACAACAATCTCATCAATTACCAATGCATCAGGGCACATTAACGCGAACAGGGCTGCCTTGGCAGCAGCCACCCTCACTTCATCACAATCAAGTCCCCGTTACAACACAAGGAACATTCGGTCCATCAATTCGGCCACCACCACCACCAATCAAACCACGACAGGTATTTATTCTAATTTTAATTTTCATATTTATTCCACCGTCTTTAAATAATTATTGTCCTTTTTTTTTTTTCGTCTAAATCAAAACACAATCACTACTTTTTGCATGTAACACTTGCTATTTTTATATTCTGTTTTTTGTCTTTACTTCATTAATATTTACACGCTTCAAATTTTTATTTTGTTTTTATCAAATTATTTTTTAAACTAGTAATTATTATTTCTATCTAGATTCGTCAACACATTGAGTTATACAGACACAAACATTATTGACCATCTAAATAAAATTATTATACATATTCGTTATTTTTGAATTTTTTTTTCTCCTTTTCTTTCGCAAATTATTTAGAGCAAACGAAAATTGCCAACTCTACCAAATCGCTGACTGCACAGAGACGACGCTTCTTGCACAGGTACTACTAACTTCATTGTGTTTTATTATTATTTTTATTTTTTAAAAGCATGATATGCAATACACAAACACAAGACTTTTTCTTCTTCACATTAAATAGCAACACAAAAAAATTAATGTAATTTAAAAAAAACTGGTAAATGAAAAAAGTAGGTTACTGAATAAATAAAAATACATTTTATTTTATCTATTGATGTGTTTATTTTTAATTATAGGTAATAGTATCATCACCAGGTTCACCGAGCAGTGAAGAGTCAGTTTCACCAGAGCCAATTAATAAATCAAATCGTATTGGTGTTAATTATACAAATGGTGGTATTATGAAAAAAACAACAACGACTAATGGAAAAATACCAATAACAACATCATCAACAACACCAACAACAATGACAAATTCCCATAATATTGAACAAATAACACCAACAAGTAGTGTTGACACTGAAGAAGGAACCAATCATCATCAACTTGATGAACGTGAAAGAGGTGGTGATGCTGATATTGAAGCAAGTGATGATGACCTCATATCAAAAAGAAATAATTAATAATTATATTTATATTTAAAAATTAATTGATTAAACAACGATGGGACATACGTTAAATGTAAGTACGAAAATTACAATGAATAATTAAAAAATAAATGAAAAATTCAAACAATATTTAGATAAAAATTAAACTTGATGGAAATAATTTATTGTTAACATAAACTTAATTGTTCATATAAACAAAAAAAATTATCATTATAATATTAATTATAGTTGGTGTAATTATAAACAAATTAATTACCATCGAAGATAATTTTTTTTAAAGATGATAATAATGTTTGAATGAAATAAATAAGAAAACAAAAACGCTTTTAATTACATCGCATAACACAGCTAACTAAATCGACCACTAATCATTTTTTTTTTATAATTTTATTTTTACTATTTATTCTTATTGTTTATCAAATCATTCATAATATTCATAGTTATAAATTATTGACACATCATTTTTAAATACTTTTTTCGATTTATATATAAATATATTTGATGAAATGACGTCTTCTATACAAAACTAAATGAAAAAAAAAAAAATATTTATAAACATTTATACCAATTTGTTCACTTTTTTAAATACCTTTACAATTTTCATACTTGAAATTCTTCTGATAAATATTTTCAATATATTTTATCATCCTGATAATTTTTTTTAAAACATTTTTTTCAACTCTGGCTATAAGTACAACGTAAAAACAATTTATTATTTAAATAATAAAATTGCCAATAATTACAATTTTTGATTGACAAAAATTTTTTAAAAAACCAAATAAAATTGCAAATGAAAAAATAATATTGATAAATACACAGACTAATAAAAAACAAATAAAATAAAAAAAGTATTGACGATTCTGGATGATCCAACGAACCAAAACCAGTTGATTAATTAAAAAAAAAAAAAAGTACTCAACGATGATTGACATAGAGAAAAAAAAACAACACACTGGGCTAATTTTTTTTCTGTTTCAATTGCTAAAAGTACTTTTTAAAAATATATATTAAAAAAATGATAAAGGGCTGATAGAAAATAATAAAAATGAAATAAAAATAAAAACTTGTTGGCAGCTGGTTTTGTTATGTTAGTTTGCAAATTGAATAAAAATAAAATGAATTTTCTTGACAGAAAAAAAACAATTAACATACATATATAAAAATGTATATAAAAAAAAATATATATATGACTAGAATATAAACTGATTGACTAAAACGAAATAAAAAAATAATAACAAATAGATTTAATAAATGAATAAATAAATAAAATCACTGTTCTTGTGTGTTAGACATGATGTGTGTAAAATCACCGAGACATAATAATTGCCATATTATTACGACTATAATAACGATAGAAAATAATAATTAAAAAAAGTAAAATGCTATAACAATTAACCAATAATAGCCAGTATTATTATAAATTAAAAATAAAATAATAATGAATTGACAGTTTTGATGTACGAAATAAAATGGAATGTATTTTAATATTCCAATTATTAATATTATTGTAAATTAAATCCGCACAGTTAGATTTAATTATTAATAATTATATAAATTAAAAAAAAAATTAAACAAAAAACTGTTATTGTTGTATAGTACTTGAATGTTAATTAAATTGTGTAGAAAAATTTTTTTAGATAATTATTCAAAGTTGTAAATGTTTTATTTTCTGAAATATTATCTGTGCGGGTTTCGTTAATAATTATTATTATTCATAAAAATTATATACTTTATTTTACTTTTTTAAATATTTTCCTTTTATTTTTATCATATACTTTCATTGAATTTAAATTCAATGTACTGTGACTGTCTAAATTGAAAAATAAAAATAAATGAATTTATAAACAATAAATTAATAATAATAATCATACGTAAATGAATAGAGAGAAAAGTTTAAAGAATAAAAACAAAAAAAATATATGCTGAATGAAATAATACGAGAATGCACACTGCCGTAATTTTTTAATTATAAATTTGTTTCTCCTTTTTTTTTTGGGTCAATAAACAATCTTTTGATAAAACCAATTTTTTATTTTAATATAAGTAAATTTACATTACATTGAGAGCGCACATTTTCAATTTTACCCAACATCATGTGGTCCGAATTGATATAATTCTTTATAAGCCAAATCCCCATTATGTTGAACTGAATAATAATAATAAAAAAATAATATTAATAATAAATAATAAAAATTTGTTTGAATAATGAAATAATAAAAAATTGTTTGAATAATAAAATGAAGCAAGTAAATTAAATAATAATAAAGCTAATTGTCATTTAATATAATAAATAAGAAAAAAAAATAAACCAAACGATTGATTAATGAATGAAAAAATGAGCAATTGAAAAAATAAATAAATAAACTACAAGTTCAGCTAAAAATATTACGCAAAAAAGTATATGAAAACATAATATAATTTTTTATGACCTAAATGCCATTTAAATTATTATGCAATTGATGAATTCATTATTGAAAAAAAATTAATTAAATAAAAAATAATGAAAAAGTTTCATGGCAGATCGATTTAAAATCATTCAAAAAAAAGGAATATTATTAATCGATATTTGCTAAAATAATGTATATCTATAAATGGAATAAAAGGAAAAAAATTTCAAAATTTTTATTCGATAAATTACTGCAGTTAATTCGTAGTATTTTTTAACGTATATTTATATTGATATACGATGGACCACGTTTGTCATACTGAACTGTTTATAATGAAAATAAATAAAAGATAAAAATATACGACATTGAAAAATTTAAAAAACAAATTAACAATATGTTTTTCATTGAATATTCGCTTGCAGGTAATTAAATTAAATTTTAAAAAATTATCAGTGTCGTACGCTAAAAATTCTTTCAGGCTATATGAATTGTGTAATGAATAAATAAAAAAAATGAATTAAAAACCTATATATTATATACAAATATAAAAAGCTAAATTTGGCTAAAAAAAAATTTAAAAATCCATATAATATTCAGCTTTTATACGTGCCTCCTTTTTCCCTAATTAAATTTACTCTCATAATACATATCTGCCTACGTTTTATCCAGTGTATTTTATCAAAAAACAATTACAAAAAAAATTAAATAATATTGCAAGTCTCGTGATTAATATAAAGAGCTAATTTATCAAATAAAAAATGATTGAATTGTTATTTAAAATGAATTAATAAATGTGGCATATCGATGAAAAGGATAAATAAAATAGTTGAGCTTTCAAAAAAATGGAGTATAATGGATGATGATGATAAAATATTTGATAAACGGAAAAAATATATTAGCAAATTTAATAAATATAATTGTGTTTTCATGTCTTTTTCCTTTGGGTAAATAAAATTTAATAAGAAGTTGATATACCTTAATTAATATTATCCCACATATCATTGATGACAGGCAAGTTTTTAAAATAAATAAATAAAAATATAAATGTAATTTATAAAAGATATAACGGCTTTAACGTGGGCCTATTGCGGATAAAATTTTTTGTGATAATTGATGACGATAACAAGATAATAACCGAATGAAAAAATTAATAAAAAAATTAATTATCTCGATGACACATAACGAAAAATAATAAAAATTTATATAATTTCTTTTTCATTTTTTTACAAGACAAATTAACCGCCAAATAAAGCTCTCAATTTATTTTATTAATTTTTTTTCTTTCATTTTTTAACACTCAATATGTTGTCAATTTTATTTTTTATAATTAGCTATTATTTACACTGTTATAATGACAATAATTTATACAAAAAAATAACTTTCAACATATTAATTTATTCTTTAATTATTGTTACATAAAAAAAAATCAACGCAAAAATAAAAATAAAATTGGCGATGAGCATAATGGCCTAATAATTAATTTATTTATTGGACTGAAATTTCGCATGTTTTAATTGACGAAAAAAATTTGATAAATAAATAAAATAAATTGACTGAACAAGAATGAAAGGAAAATAATTAAATAATTTTAAAAAATATTTAAATAATGAGGAAAAATAATACTTAAAAAAAATAAAAATAGACAATTCATTTGTCGTCGTGAATTTGCAATAAATATCACAATAATAATCATTTTTTTTTTATAAATATAAATAAATATTCATCATTATCATTGTCGTCATAATCATTATCATCATCATAATTAATACGAGTAAAAGAGTGCGCTCCATATTGAATAAAGTAAATATAAAATCAACAACAAAGAATAGTTAATTTAAAAAAATAAATAATAAAAAATTGGCCTCTTCCTCTTGTCATGTATCGTATCAATTCAAACAAGGGCCAATAAAATATGTGACAAGTGACCCCGCAAAATGTTTTAAAATAACAAATTAATAAAAAAAAAAAAGTATATATCATCAACAATGTTACAAACACTTTGTCAAAAACAATAAATAAAAAGTAATAAATATTATAAATAATTTACGCGTCATAATGACCGATGATTAATAAATTAAACAAAAAATAAATAATCGTAAATTAGATCATCATAGCCATTGTAATAAATAAATTATCGAAAATTTATTTACGCATCAATTGTAAATCATCGTAGCTGTCTTTCACCAACGAGAATTGAAAAACAAAAATTATTAATATTAATAACAATAACAATAATATAATTTGTTTTTTTTTCAAAACGTCATTACATTTATCAGTATTTACATGAAAATTGTGTAAATTAATTATAAATATTAATATGAAAAGCTAACTAATGTAATATTGTGAAAATGATTGAGCTGAAATAAAAATTCATCCACCGAGAGTTTTGTCGCGACGAAATTTATAATTAAATAAATGCAAAGTGTCATGCTTTGTGTAATAAGATATTCAAGATAAAAAAATAATAAATTATATATAAAAAAATTTAATCAGATAGTTAAAAAAGATTGAGTAAAATGAAAAACAAAAAAATAATTAAACTGAGATGTTTAGGTAGAGACGACTATGAGTGCTCTTACAATTAATCGATTATAATAAATAAATAAAAATAAAGTAAATAAATAGATAAATAAATAGATGAATAAATAATTAAATTAATAAATGAAAATAATTATTAATATGTGTAGTAAAATAGCAACGCGCAAATGATAAAATTAATTTTGAAAAAATAAATTATTATTGTTGGTTTTTTTGTTAATTGTTTTTTGAAAAAAAATTTTACGAAAAACCGTATCCATGTATTGTAGAATATAATTGGCGCATGTAATGATAATTTTTTACATTAATTTATATTTATTTTTAATTATTAAATTTGTTAAAAATAATTATCATTAAAAAGGAGTAAATTATTGCGCGTAATAGGAATTTTTGGAAACGGTGCTATATATTTTAATCAATAATTATAATAATAAAAATAATAATAAACAATTGAATATACGAATTATTGAGTTTGACTATTTCTCATAAGAAATATTATATTTAAAAAATAAAAAAAAATTCGGTCAATTGAAAAATAAAAAAGATAACTCGATATCCAAAAATTAGAAAAATAAAATAATTAGATAATTTTAGATAAATTATAACGACAAAGTCTGTAGTCAATTTTTTCAAATTAATTAAAAATATTTAAATTGTTAGATCATTTTATTGTATAGAAAAAAATATTTTTTTTTCCTCTAGATTTTTCTCTAACTGTGTTGAATTAAATTTATAAAAAAAAATTTTTTAAATTTAAAATAAATCATTATAATTCATGCCCTAAATAAATATATATTCTATGGATTCCAATTAATTTAAAGCCTCGTAATTCCATCAACTATGGTGGATAAAATAAAAAAAATGAATTTAAAAAAAAAAGACTCGTCACAAGATGCGATAACAAATGGGGCTCCCTATACGAGTATTTTTCTAATTTTCAAAATAAAATTTAATAAAAGTTGCATTAATCGTTATTAGATAATAAAAATTATTTGAAAATAATAAATATTTTAATTAGAAAAAAAAAATATAAAAAAAATAAAAATATATATAATATATATCAAAAACAATAAGATTTAAAAGAAAAAAAAAAAATACAAAATACTCGGTGGATAAATTTTCATGAGTGTGGATTGTGCAATTAATCGAAAACAGAATTTAAAATAAAAAAAAAAAAGTATATATATATGAATCACCAAGACCATATACACAAAATGGACTTGAAAATAAAAATAAATTAAATCTCGATATAAAAATAATCAAACCACAGACGACATCATCATCCAAATGTGGTTTAAAAAAAATAAAACAGACAAAAGTATAAACGTATAAATGTGCAAATCAAACAATGAGTCATATAAAAAAATATATTCGGTAAAATTAATGTATGATGAAAGAAAAAAAGAGTCAT
>JAPYYR010001033.1:0-18743 GCA_030523065.1 Aphidius colemani | reverse complement strand
CGCCTGGTCCCCACAGCCAAATTTTCTTCAATTTCTGGCTTGTGCTAGCGGCTGTGTTAAAGGCAAAAAAGCATCAAAAAAATAGTATACATCTTTTGTTAATAAAAAAAAATACATTTTCTATTAATTAATAATATATTATATTAAAAATAAATATTTAGCATCAAATAAATATACATAAATTATTATTATTGATTGTTTGAAATGGAATATATTTTTTTTTAAAATAATAAATATAAAAGTTTGTATTATTTTTAAGCGAATAATCATTCATACAATCTTATATTTTCTAGTTCTTTTACAAAAGTCAAGCTTATTGTTATTTTTATCTTCAATTACACCTGACAAAATAAAGATATTATCATGTATCCTTGGTTTTATGATTGATTTTACAGGTTTGGCATGAATATTTTCGCAACATTAAAAAATAAAATAATTATAACGATAAATATATAAATATATTATATGCGATTAGTGTTAAAAAGTCAAGATATTTAAAATAGAAAAAAAAATTATATTTCTTTATTATTATAAAGCAAGTAATTTACATTTTTTTTTCTTCTCTTTTTTTAATGATGTCATTTATTTATATTAAAAATTATAGAAAAACTACTGCTAGTAATTGTTGTATGAATATTTTTAAATATATTTTTGCAAAAGTCGTTTATTTTGTTTATTTTCATGACGTTAGCACGATTATATAATGAGTTGAGATAAATTAAATAATAGGTATCGAGATACTTATAGTCAAGATTGATGGTAAAAGTGTGAAAGGTACTGCGGTTATTTTCATGTCGACGTATATCTCGGAATATCAAAAGCTACAATTGGCAGATGTATATTTTCAAACTAGTAATTTTCTCAAATACAAACTGACATGCCATAAAAAAAAAATTGTTGATTAACGGACTATACAATAATACTCGTTGAATTTTCATATAAATTAATTTTCATAAAATTGCATATTTTAATTTGATTATACAATGTTACCTGTTAACTTTACAATAATATTTATTGATTTTAATTTTTGATTATTGATCGCTGAGTGCATTTTAATTGATGCTTGTGATCGTCTTGACATTAAATTAGCTGTACTTTTTATTATTTTAAATTTTATTTATAATATATTTTCTTCAATTATTGAATAACATAATCCATTGAGTTGTAATGCCTCGTCGATGTAAGCTTCAAAAAGATCAATTGCATTGTCACTGATAAGTTTATTAAACGTTTCCAATTTAAATTTTAAAATATTTGATTTAAAACTTTCATAACGATGAATTTTTTTTACTTCTTCAACGTAAGTTAAGAAAGGAAGTATATTTTTTAAATTATGGAAAGTCATCAATGATAAATTCATTTGTTCCATCTAAAAATAATAATACAAATTCATTTTATTTATATTAATTATAAATATACTTTTACATAAAGTAAAGAATAACTTACGATTATTTCAAGTGGTTTTTTATTTGATAGGGTGCTGATAAATATATTGTAAATATTGTTGATGATATCTTGAGCTGTTTTTTTAGCATGTGATAATTTCTCTATGTAATATTCATTGCAATCATCTTTTTTACCAGAAGCTAAATTATTTTTCAAAACTAATCGATCATAAATAATCTTAATTGAGAAAAATGCATTATTTTTTAATTCAGTGTATTTAGCTAAATCAGTGTCTTTGATATTTCTAATTGTCCTTCTAAGATCAGCAACACGACGATAATATTTTGGTTTGTATGCTCCATTTTGTGATTTTAAATTTAAACAAATATTTAAAAAATTATTCATGTCAGACAAAAATAATGTAAATCTCAATCGATAATCATCCAATTTATTTTTTTCTGATAAAATATTATCTATTAATTTTGTTTTATTTAAATAATAATTTTCAATTTCAGAAACTGTGAAATTTATTTTATGAAAATCACAATGTGCAATATTTTTTTTTTTCTGATAACATGGTTGTATAACTGCTTTAAATTGTTGTTGATAAACTGTATCGATCTATAATGAATAGAAATATTTAATTAGAATAAACTAACAAAATAATAAACATCATTTTACAGATTAATATTTTCATACCTGATAATAATTAATATGAGTTTTAAAATATCTGTATGCCTCAATAATATTACTCCTAATAAATTGGTGCTCTTTATTGAGACTATTATTTACATATTTATGACAAGAATTATCATTAAATGTATTTAAATTATTCACTTGATTGGTAAAATCTTCATCCATTAAATCAACTATAAAATTCGAAGCTTGTCGATAATTTTCCATTTCCTTTGTAATATTTTTACTCTCGAAAACTCTCTTGTCAAAGTGGTTCCAAAAATCACGACTAAATTGTGAAACTTTTTCATCAAAGCTGTCACCATTAACCTGGGAGTTGCAATAAAAAAATAATTCATTTGTAATTATGATAAAATAAATTTAGTATTGTATATTTAAAAAAAAAGAAAATTTATATTTCTTACGTGATGACAAAAAAAAATTATAACAACTGATAGAAAAATAAGTTGGGTCATTGTGAACCGAAGTGATTTATGCCCGAGTTTCCAAAAAAAACTGAACAGAAAATATGCGCCAACATTCTTTATATACATATTTTTTGGTTGACTAATTCTGTTCAGACATTTGTACAATATATTAGTTTAATTTTTTATTTTAACATGCATAAGTATGTGTGGAAAAAATAACTGATAAGATGATTTATTCGTTTGTTTTTGAATAGAGCAGTTGTGAGTTATACGTAGATATAAACATATTTAAAATATGAGTCATATTGGTTATTTTATGATGTGTTTGATAGTTTTAAATACATATTTTTCAAGTTGACTGTATGATAGCCAAAATTGATAATATCATACGATAATGAAAGTAGCTAATAACTATTCGATTAGTTTTTACTTATCTAAATTTATTTTTACAAACTCAACACACCACTTTTGTTTTATCTTTCTATAATATTATTTTTATTCTTTGTCAATATCTTTTATATTACTAAACGTTCGACCTGAATAAAAATAGAAAAACACTGATGAATTTTTCAATCGTTCGAGCCTCATTAGTGCCAAAATATTTTTTATGCCATTAAAAATCTGATGAAATCAGCTCTGAAATTAATTTTTATATTTAGTTTTTTAAAAATATATCAATAAGCCACATCGTTGAACAATGGCTCGTGCCATTATTTTATCAATTCTCATAATTTTATTTTATAAATACGTAAGTTATAAATTATAAAATTATATATTTTTTTTCTAAAATAAATACTGAATTCATTACGTATTTTAAATAATAATTTAAACTTGTTTTTTTAATTTTTTAAATTAAAGATAAATGGTGATCGAGTCGAGGAAAATATACAAAAGTTTAGTCAAGATTTTGCAAGCTCTTTTGAAAGTAGAGTGTTTAAAGAAGCTCCGTTTGATGTATTTAGAAAATATATCCAAGGTGTAAATTTTATAAACAGATACATCAATGATTCTGTTGAACATCAGCAATTGTTAACTATCAATAGAGCTGATTTTTATTTAGAAAAAATATCTTGTTTTCAAAGTGTATTTAATCTCACTAAAAATTATCACGAAAATATAACAAAAGATATTTCAAATTCCTTTGATTATTTTCAAAGTTCCATCATTGATCTCAACAATGTATAAATATTTATTTACATAATCAATAATTGATCACACAAAAACGCCTGATTAATTAATTTTTTTTTCTCATTATAGGATGAACAAATTCTTCGAATACAATTTGACAAAATTATTGAATCATGTTACCACCAAAATACCGATAATTTTCAATTGAATATTTGCAATATTAGTAAGCTCGACGAGAAGGTGTCAGCGATTGAAAACAGTTACGATACAAAAATCAAATTATTCAATGAAATTTCATTGGAAAAAAGAAAGTTAGAATTTATTAGATTATCAGTAAATTTATTCCTAAATGATGCTAAAAATTTTGTGGCCACTTGCAATAATGTAGAGTTACAATCGTCATATAAATTAAAAAAAAAAAGTCGTATCTCTGAAATTCGTGATGTTATTAAAAATATTGAGACAGCTAATTTGTCAGATTACAATCAATTAAAAGACATTGCATTATTTTTAATCAAGGCAAATTACAAGTATTATAAATCAATAATTAATTCAACTAATGGCGTTGAAATAAATAACTGTTATGAATATTACAATCAGAAATTATCTCAAGTTGAAAAAAAAGCTGAAATTCATATTATGGACATTCACAAGGAATTCATGTCAACTCTGACAAATAAAGAGCTCTTCAATGAAATGGTAAAAAAATTATAAATTTAATTCAACTAATTAATAAGTTCTAAATCATTTTAACTATATTTTATTTTTATTAGCATCAACGTATGACTTTATCAATGGGCATCTTCAATAACACCAATGAGATACTGACTCTTCAAAATTTAGTCGATCAAGTATTTAAAATTTATGATTACGAAAAATTTAAATCAAATATTCTTGGTATGAGATTAATAACATTTAAAAAACGTATAAATGATGAAGTTATAGACATTTTTAATGCTCGAGTTATTGAGTCATTAAAATTTTACGATTTATGTCGTTCAATACATTGAGATGGACATTGAATAAAAAGAAAAACAAATATAATAAAAATCATATTCACATCTAGATTAAAATCTAGATTAAAAATAACAATGTAATATTTTAATTAATAAAAAAAAAACATTATTTATCTGGCTATTAAAATTTATATGGTTTAATATTTCTTCTATAATAATTTGTAACTTTATTGCTTGACGAGACGAGTGATTCATTGGACTTTGTAACATTGGTATTATTTAAAAAAAAAAAAAAAACAATAATATATTATTGTTGGTTTTTTTTATTATTTTTTTTATCAACTGGTACTTTCTGTGTTGAGCGAGATCGTAATACTGCCACCCAAAGGATTTATAGAAAGAGGGATTCTTCTAATGCGTCACGTAATACGATATCTGACTCTTATACTCGGTGCAATATACTATCGCGTACCTGATAAATTCAATTACATTTTTACCAATATATATTTATATATGAATCTCTGTGAATGTCTCATCTTCATTTTTTTATTTTTTTCATACTGTGAATCCAATGCTTCTGATAAAATCGATCGAGTTTTATCTGTCTCGTGTTTTTTTTTTTTTTTTTTCCTTTTTACATATATACTTTGTGGTAAATTATTATTATTCTTATACAGAATATCCATGGCTTTTATTTATTTATTTAATATATAATTCAATTCAAGGATGAATTTAAACAAGAATCACGACGGATGCATATACACAGAGAAAGTTTTCAATACAAAAAAAAAGGAACATTTCTTTTTTAATTTATATTACCAACATATATATTTTTTAAATTGAAAAAAATAATAAAATCTTCTTCAATATCTTCATTAGACAATAAAATATTTTTAATAATAAATTTTATATTTCTATAAATGATTAGAGTGAAAAGAAAAAGTCTGATAGATGTATAACACTATTGGAAATTTGTTAGATATAAAAAAGGCAAGTCCAATGTATGAATTAAGACTTGCTATGCGGATAAGCGATATAAATATTTACGACATTTGTGTAAGCTCGAATATTATAATATTGATATGTGACTCGTATGTTTCATATAATAATGTAATAATAGTATTAAAATCTTACCACATTGTAATAAGATAATCCAAGTTGATTAGTATATGGCTTTCAATGAAAACCAATAGCGCAGATTAGAACATGCATTGTCGAATATTCACAGCTTTTATCAAGCCCATTTTACATAGATACCATTTATCTGAATATTCATGAGAACTATCCAGAGAACCACAAGCTTGTATTTCGTAGTTGTAATTGTCTAGTTTGCTATATCTTGTTCTAAATGTGAAAGGATCTTCTTTACTTGTTAAATTGGCTATTTTTTTTTTGCCCATTCTCTTTACTTTTCTAAATTCATAACTTTTTTCTTTTTTTTTTGTACGAAGAATTGTTTTTTAAATATTGAAACGTTTGAGGTAGTGCATTTAACCAACCGTAGTTTTTAAAAAAATAATCTAAAAAGTATTTTTATAGATGTAGAAATAAATTTAAAATTTGTTAATTTTTTTTTTTTATTTGACATCACAGTGTGTACAGTATAGAATGTCTGCGGATAAATCAAAAAAGTTTTAAAAAGGCAAATATGTCAGTTGAATTTATTTAATATTTTTATAATTGGAGACAATTATGGTGATAAATCTAAACAGCATGTTTATATTTTGATACATCTGTGCACATCAAGGTATACTTGTTTCATCCTATGACCGCAATTCTCTATTTTTTTAGATATACGTGTGCATTGGTACATTAATATATATATACAATGATATTTATAATTACAATTGTTCTCACGTATAATAAAAATAATAATAATTCTTTATTGTAACGCGTCAGAGACTCAAGATAATCACATGTCACAAGAGGTGACTTAAGTTCGCTTTTACAAAAGAGCGAAATAAACGGGTAGCTCTTAATCCTAGAGAGTTTCCGTTCTCTTCTTCCGTTTTTTTTTTTTAACTCACTTTAAAATTTACTAACGAAAATTTTATAAATGACTGGACCTGAACGATAGTGTTTTATTTAGAGCCAATTATATAATCGATGTTAAAATGATAAAATTAATTTTCAATTAATTCTTGATATGCATAATGTCAGATTGTTTTATTTTATTTATTGTTGTTGTAAATTTTAATAATCATTACATGTTCTGACAATGGTATTAGGATATAAGGTCAACTGACGAGTAAAAAAAGTTTTCATTCCGCATTATAGACAACGTGATTTTATATATTTTTTTACATATATATATTAGACAATGATAATTATTAGTTCGGTAAAGATCATTGTGAACTTTCGATCATCTATACTTCACATTAGTCAGTTGAAGAAGAAATTTAATGAAAAAAAGTTTATTATTATGGTTTTTTAAGCACGCAGCTATTATGAGTTCATCAATATGGATTTTATGCACTTTTGAGGTTTGCAATAGCCGCAGAAATCCAATAAGACCTTACACGCTGCAGTAATTATGGTCTTGGCAAGGCCGCATTTGAATGACAGAAGCGTTGTGGAAAACCAATATTCTATTTTGCATAGAATACACTTCATGTAAATTCAGAATTTAAGTATACATTCAAATTATACTTGGTATTAAAATTATTTAAAAAAAAACAACAATAATATACATTTAAAATTAACCATAAATTGGTGAAGTTAATGGCTCAGCTCATCCAGCTGAAATCATTTTTTTTCCCGACAATTTTTGTAACATAAAATTACAATATCGTAAAGTTACATCCATTGAATATAATTCTATCGCTTTATATATTTTTTTTTTTTTCCAAATTAATCAAATATCTTAATTTTTCTTTTTTAAAAAAAGATAAATTATTGATTAAACAATCAAACATGTTTTATTTATTTTAAATTACATATCATAAAAAAAATCAGCAACAAAAAAGTTATAAAAAAAGATTCATCAAGTTTTAATATAATATTAATTTTTTTTTCGTATTTAATTGTATTTAAATTAATATATAAAGAAAGAAAAAAAAATTATAATGAGTTATTACTGTAATAAGAAAAAAAAGGGAGTTGATGAAATGATAAAAAGATTTATAGATATAAGGATTATAAAATAAACAAAATGAAAAAAAATAAAAGAAAGATAAATACATTGGTAATAAACAGAGGTATTTGCAAAGATGTCTTTCGTATTTTTATTTCACATATAAAATATACATAATGGCATCCCACGAAGGTGTCTTAAAACCATTGTTAAAAAATTAAAAAAATTAAAAAAAAAAAGTCATAATTTTTTTTATATATAAAATATTAATTACTATAATTATTATTATTAATATTATTATTATTACGTCATGCCTACATATTGCCTAACTGTATATGAATATTTTGTTGAGCGGGAATCAGTTGCATCTATCGCGATTTGCAAAGTGACGTCTGCCGAGTGAGTCTATAATATTATAGTCTTACTTGGTTGATGCTATTTAACTTTCACCTTCGAATATAAATAATGCAAACTCATTGATACTTTTAAATGAAACCCGATGTTGTTATTCTAGAGATGGATTTAATAAAAGGCTAATAAATAAATATGTCGTATAAAAAAATAATACTTGATTGATAAACAATAACGACAATATTTATGTTGTAAAACAATAAAATTTGTCGATTGTTATGATATCATTTTTCATATAAAAATAAAAAAATTAATTCTGTAATTCTCTAGATTCTGATTAAAATTTAATACAGTTAGGCTGTATCACTTGGCTTATATATAATTTTAAATCAAGTAAAATAAATTTGTATTTACACTCAAAGATTGAATACCAACAACGTTTTTTTTTTCATTGTTTAAGTATTTGTGGCAGGTTTTCGTCAGCAATAAATTCAATGATGGCTTATTTATTTAGCCTGCACGTGGAGGCAAATATTCACGGTTTGGTTTTGATGGACCAAGTGGTGGGAATGGAATATCTGTTGATGGTGTTTCATCTGGATAGCCTGGAGCAAGTGGCGTTGTTCCAGGTGAAAATGTTGGAGTTGATGGTCGTCTACTTGGATATCCTGGTTCTCCTGAACCTGGATAACTATTAGGATTTTGTTGAGGTGTACTTGGTCTTCTTCCTGGTCCACGAGTTGGTGATTGAGGTCCTTGAGCTGTTGGGAAATTTGATGGATTTTCAGGACCTTGGGGATAACCAGGTGCTGGTGGTGATGGAGCTAAATATTCTGGTCCACCAGGTCGTTTACCTCCTGGAGAGTTAGGTCTTGAAGGATTTTGTGGTCCTTGTCCATTATAACTTGGTCCTGATGGTTCTTGTCCATTGTAACTTGGTCCTGAAGGGCCTTGTCCATTAAAGCTTGGTCCTGATGGTCCTTGTGGTCCTTGTCCATTGAAGCTTGGACCTGAAGGACCTTGTGGTCCTTGTCCATTAAAGGTTGGACCTGATGGTCCTTGTGGTCCTTGTCCATTGAAGGTTGGACCTGATGGCCCTTGTGGTCCTTGTCCATTAAAAGTTGGTCCTGATGGTCCTTGTGGTCCTTGTCCATTAAAAGTTGGACCTGATGGCCCTTGTGGTCCTTGTCCATTAAAAGTTGGTCCTGATGGTCCTTGTGGTCCTTGTCCATTAAAGGTTGGACCTGATGGTCCCTGTTGTTCAGATCCCATGATTGAATAGTCATATAAATTTTCATTTAAATAGAAAAGACTTGCTGCTGAATTACAATCAAACTGATTCCACCATACACAAACAAAGTATTGTTGATGAAAGATTGTGCCATTGGGACAGAGAAAATCGTAAGTTTTATTGTTGGCACATATGTGAAATACTTGACATTGAGTTTCAATATCAGCATAGTATCCAGGGAATTGTTGAGCATCACATCGGAAACTAGTCTCGGGTACTTCAGATAATATTGGATAGTCACGACCAGGTTCACCGGGAATTGCTGAATAATCACCATCATCATAAGAGCCATCATCATTATCTTGTTCTCCTGGAAAACCACCAGATGGGCCTTTTCCTCCATTTGGAAAACCACTTGATGGTCCTTGTCCTCCAGTTGGGAATCCACTTGATGGTCCTTGTCCTCCGGTTGGGAATCCACTTGATGGCCCTTGTCCTCCAGTTGGAAAACCACCGGATGGTCCTTGTCCACCATTTGGAAATCCATCTGATGGTCCTTGTCCTCCAGTTGGAAAACCATTGGATGGTCCTTGTCCACCGTTTGGAAATCCACCTGATGGCTTTTGTCCTCCATTTGGAAAACCTCTTGTTGGCCCTTGTCCACCAGTTGGAATTTCAGCTGAAAACAAAAAAATAAAAATTAACAACTCTCATTTTAAGCATATAAATAATACAAAAATAAATTGTAGTGTTAATTTTATGAATTTATTTTATTACCTGGTTGCCCACTTGGATATTCGCCGGATGTACCTTGATCATCTCCTGGCTGGTTACCTGGATATCCAGCTGAAGGTCCTTGATTATTTCCTGGGCGTCCACTTGGATATCCATTTGATGGACCTTGGTTAGAGCCTGGTCGTCCACTTGGATATCCCTCTGAAGGTCTTTGATTATTTCCTGGCTGATTGCTTGGATATCCACCAGATGATGGTCTTTGATTATTTCCTGGACGACCGCTTGGATATCCACTTGATGTACCTTGATCAGTACCTGGTTGTCGACCAGGATAACCAGTTGATGGTCCTTGATTATTTCCTGGACGTCCACTTGGATATCCCTCTGAAGGTCCTTGATTGTTTCCTGGCTGATTGCTTGGATATCCACTGGTTGATGGTCCTTGATTATTTCCTGGACGTCCACTTGGATATCCATTTGATGAATCTTGGTCAGAGCCTGGTTGTCTACCAGGATAACCAGTTGATGGTCCTTGATTATTTCCTGGACGTCCACTTGGATATCCACTGGTTGATGGGCCTTGGTTATTTCCTGGTCGTCCACTTGGATAGCCACTGGATGGAGTTTGATCATTTTCTGATTGCCCACCTGGATATCCACCTGTAAATAAATTCAACGAAATTCAATTATGTCATTAAATGATTATGACACTATTTGATAATTTATTTTAAAAATAAAAAAATATTAATAATACACAAAAGTAATTATTAACCTTGGGTTGTTGGACGTGCATTGCCATTAGGTCTTTGACCTCCGGGACGTCCACTGGGATAGCCATTTTGTCCACCCGTTGGAAAACTACCCGGTCGACCTCTTGGACCTGTGGGTGTTGTTGCCGGTAATCCCCCAGCTGGATAATCATCAGTCGTGCTTATAGGATATCCATTATTGGGTTTTGGGGAAGTGGCTGGCCCACCTGGGATTAGATTTTTATCTGGCACTGGATAATTATAACCATCTTCTCCCTGCAAGACAATTATTACTCATAAAAGTTTCAAATTAAATTAAATTAATTTTTTCAAACTTATATAAATATTATTTTTCATACCAAAGATTGTTGAGTTGGTTGTTGATTTGCTCCTGGATAACTACCAGGTTGCTGAGTTGGCCGTTTTGTACCACCGGATGGTCGATTGTTTGGTCTTGGAAGACTACCTGGTCGTTGAGCTGGTCCTTGATTGCCAGTTGGATAGCCTCCTGGTTGTTGATTTGAACCAGGATAATCATTTGGTCGTTGAGCTGGTCCTTGTGGTCCAGTTGCAGAAGGATAGCCTTCTGAAGGCTCTTCATTTTGACCAGGGAAATTGTCTGTTCCAGGTTTCGGTGATGTTGATGTTCCATCAGAAAACGAGGGGTTATTCGGAACTGGATAATTGTATCCATCTTGTGCCTAGTAAAAAAAAATATAACAATGACAATATTTATCGATAAACAAGCTTCCAAATTAAATACATAAAAAATAAATAAATGATCTCAAATAGCTCTAGGCAACACGCAAAAAAGCTTTACAATTCTTGTTCACAAATTCACGTCAGCTGTCTAGTGTTTTTATTTTAATAGCCACCCTCTCGTTGTTTTATTGATTACATCACATGATTCAGCAAACTGATCACACGATTCTCATACCCCCCCAACAAAGTTGTGCAAGTGAAAATGCTGTTTTTTTTTGTCTACAAACCAGGAAGAACTTATTTGTTTCACGTGAAATTCTTTGTCATCTTATGTATTGGATTTTAAGTAATCGTGGCATGTTTTTAAACACGATATACAATCTTTTGTCTCTTGATACATATTGTACACAAGTTTTCCAGCAAACAAAATCACGAATTCAATTAATTGAGTCGCTCGAGGTAAAATAGATATCCTTTATTTATTCATAAATATATTTTTCAAATTGTCAGTATTTTTAAATGAATTAACTAAAAGATATTTTTAAATTGATTATTTTAACTTACCAATGATCCACGAGTGATGGCCAGCAAGGCTGTAAATAATAATATTTGTTGAATTATAGGATATATTATCAGTGACTTATTCATTCTAAAATAACAGCAAGTTTATAATTTTAAAGATGAAAAAAAAAAACGTAGTAATACCCGGATGATAATAGTGAGAAAAGTCATTTGAAATTTTACAATGTTCTTTAATTAATTAACGGGAAGTTATGTCATGAAAATTTTTTTCAAACTATTTCGTTCAGAAAATTAACAAACTTACTGAACGAATCTACACATTGTGATGTGACGATTAAATTTTTCTCTCACTGACATAATTTAATATGTAACATCAACATGTTGATCCTTCAAGTTTCTTTTATCTATATTTTCTCATCTATATTGTTCAAGGTGCTAACTGAATCATGCAATTATATAAAATGTGAATAATTTATTTCTTTTTCTTCTTTTCCAAACAATTTTCTATTATTTCAAATTAACAAATAAAATATTATTCATGCTTGAGTGCGAAATTGATAAAGCTAATTTACGCAATATCATTAGCCAAAACAAAAAATTTAAAAGAAATAATTTAAGCCTTCTTTTGAAAAATGATAAAAATTTAGAAGAAATTTTTTTGTTGCAAATTTATACACTTGACCTTTATGCCCATCATCACAAGTCCGTGAATGCTACATGAAAAATAAATATTTGTTCATTATACATGTAGCATTGTAACAATGATGTTTTTTATTTTTTCTTATTTTTAATACACCGAGGATTCTCTTTCTCTTATCTACAACCTATTTTAATTAGAGGATGTTACGAAAGTTTTGGCATATTCACCCGTACCCACTGCACATATATCTATATCTACAAACACCATAAACACAACTTGGTCGTTTCTCCCTTGTCGAAATTTTTGTTTTTGTCTTGAAATCAGATGCGGCATCTAACTCACGTGTATTTTAAACTTCCCCTTTACTGATACTTTAGTAATGTACTCATTGTTATACACTATCTTGCAAAATATTGTCTCGTTGTGATTTTTTTTTGTTTATTTTTTAAACTTATGAGAAGAGTTGAGAAAATAATTTACATATAAATTCCTTAAATATAATTATACAATGATGTATGAAAATTAGAAATTATAATAATGAAAAAAGTAATCATATTAAATTTGTTGAAAATGATTAGTGAGTTTATTCGATTGCAAAAATTCTCAGGGTTCATTTGATAAATATTTAAATATAACATACGCAATGAACAATGTCATTATTTAATAATTTGTTTAAAGAAATATTGAAAATTATTAAAAATAATAATTAAAGTATGTATAGATAGTATTAAAAAAATAAAATTATTATTTTTTTCTTCTTGTAATTATGATAATTATGTTATTTATGTGATCATAAAAAAAATAATTTATAAAATTAACTGACCCATCAACAACAGCCACCTTGTCATCTTGATTGCTGGCACTTTTCTCGAGATAAATAAAAATTCTGCAAACAATAAATGATTAAAAAAAAAAAGTATGAGAATAATTGATGATTTTTTTTTTCTTCTGCTAATATTTTCTTTGTTAACTTTAATCGTTTATTTGTTTATTTAAATATGACTATTTTGCCATTGACAGTGACAAAGAATTATCCTAAACTTGTTTGTTTATTTTTATATATTGATAGAATAATAATAATAATAAATAATGTGGTTTGCCACGATAATGGAAAGTGCATTTCACGAA
Source organism: Aphidius colemani (assembly GCA_030523065.1). Classification (NCBI taxonomy): domain Eukaryota; kingdom Metazoa; phylum Arthropoda; class Insecta; order Hymenoptera; family Braconidae; genus Aphidius; species Aphidius colemani. The sequence continues at coordinate 5,039 of JAPYYR010001033.1, read as the reverse complement.
TGTTATCCGAGAGTGAAAAGGTGTAATCAAACAATTCAATGATTCCTATGTAGTTGTTTGATGTATCACGATGAAACTGATCAAGTGAATTGCACTTGATATACTTAAAAACTTTGACATGTATAAAAACCGTTATTCAACTTGAATTAATACCTTTAATTTTTTAAATTAAATAATTGCTTTTCTTAAAATTATCTTGTTTAATTGAGAAAAAAAATTTCAATTTAAATTCACATCTTTACACAAAACTAAATATTTAAAAATATTTATATGTTAAGTTATGGATAAACTAATAATCTAACTATTCACAATTAAGTTGAAAAAAAAAATAAAGTAATCAAGAAAAAATTTGAGTAATTTTTGTTAAAAAAAATTAAGAGAAATGTGGTGAAACTCACCAAAACTTTTCTCAACCAAATACACAACTTGATTGTTGGCAAGTCAGTTGTTGACTGATGTTGAAGGTGTTGCACTGACAATATATACCCCGACCAAAGCATCCCCAATTTTTAAAAATTTGTTAAATTATCTCCCACTTGAAGATTAATTCCATTGTCATGGGGATGGTTGATGCATTGATATTCATGTCTTGCCCTTCTTTTTCCATTTTCAAATATGAAAAAAAATCCAGGTAAATGTAAACGTATTGCCCCCTTGAAGATGCTGCTGCTGTTGTTGATGTTGTTGATGATGATGGTGGTGATGGTGATGATGATGATGATCACCATCATCATATTCATATCTGTAAAAGAAGAAAAAAAATGGAATTGTATTGGTATTGCATAGTGATACGATATAATAACGATTACAGTGTAAATATATGAAATAATTTAACAGTGGGAGATTGTTGTTGTATTATAAAATACATAAACGACCTCAAACAAGAGAGAAAGATATGTAAGTGACCCACACACAAGGGGGGCTAATGGAAGGAGACAAGATAGGAAGTAGGAGAACATCTTGAGGATGAGATGAGACTCGTGGGAGTTAACATAGGGTTAGTGAAAGTAAAATAATCCAAGTAGAGTAACATCTTCTATTCAGTCTTGTACATGACTTACTGCAGTATTTTACTTTTTACAATAATTATTGGTACATGCTCATTGCAAACACTGGTCCATCAAATAAATTTCATTTTTTTCGTTTCTTCTAATATTTAGATTGATTTATTAAAACTTAGTTTGTCGTTATTATTTAGAAAAAATAATTTGCATTTTATAGTTTTAACTTTTCAAATGATTTATGCAACACATTAAAAAATATAAAAATAATTCAAAGATTCACAATTTTAATTAATGATAAAACAAAGTTTTTTTTTTTAAATTAAAATTTATATATTTTTGGTTTATCAAATAAAATTTTTGCACTTTAATTTTAATTTACTTTCAATTTATTTATACATAAAATTAATAATCCATTAAACGTTCATCAATGTGTATATTTGTGGCATCAATTTGTATGTTTGATAGTTTTGCATAAATAAAAAGTACATGCATTGCATCTGGTGTACCAAGTATACCACTTAAATATTCATGTGTTTTAAATTTAATATTACTATCATGTTTCCCCATCGATTATTTATATTTAAAAAATTTAGATAATTTAAAAAAAACATATATCACCAAGTGTACCTTTATCATGGACACCTTATGATATCAAAATCGTGACTTTATTTAGCAGAATGTAAACAAATTTTAGAAGAGAAATAACAAATACTAACTCGTGCCAAGTAGTATCATGAATTGATTGATAAAGATCTGCATATAATATTTACATTTTGTTTATAAAATATTTAACATATTATAATTTAAATTATTTATGCCGATTTTTAAAATTTATGCATGACACAGTGAATCTCTTTGGGTCATGTTATAATTGAGATACCAAGATGTTAAGATGCCGAGATATTTATTTATTTATAATTTATTTTGTTCGCTTTTTCTTTTGTATTTAATAGAATAGACATTATTGAGATGTTTTGTTGCTCATAGCAATATTGAAAATATATAATTTAAATTTATGTCACTCTTTGAGATTATAAATGCCGATGAATTATATCATTATAATATTTTTTTTTCTTCTTTGAAATGAAATGCAATCTTGTGCCTTGGGCATTTGGGAATATTGACAGATGGTTGTCTTGTAAAATATATATTTTATACACAAAATTAAATTTAAAGTTTTTTTATTTAAAGTTTTAGGTATATTTTCTTTTTATTTTATAAACTTTTTGCAAGTTATGTATAAAAATAAATTTTTTAAATATTATAATAGACAAAACTAACTAATTTTGAATATAAAAACAAAATTTTTTTTTCAATATATAAAGAAACATTAGCTCAACTTGAAAATTTAAATATAAAAAAAAATAATGAATTAATTTATAAACTCAATATTTTAATTACAAAAAAGTGCATAAATTTTAAATATCTTTTACAAAAAGCACATATTCTCCGAATGAAAATTTATAAAAAAAATAAAAATCATTAATAATCACAAAGATGAGTGAAATAAAATATCATTACTTAATCTTTAAACGTCTATCATTATAATTCATAAAAATACGGTATTTTAACTGACTATTAAAGAGAAAAAAAAATTAATATTGGCTCCAGGTTAGATGAGACTCATAATCATTACAAATTATTATTGTTAAATAAGAATATAAATAATAAAAATTAGTGCGTAAAGTTCATTAGCATACATCACTTATTATCACAATAAAAAATTGCAATAATTTTATTATCTCACTGTGATAATAATCATAACAATTTGCGGTTTAAGAGAAAAATAAAATATAATTTCCCGGTGGATATAAGTTCTCGAGGTATATCAAATAAAAATTAATGCCACCAAATGTTTTATACTCATGTGATTTTTATGTTTAAATATTCTACAATGAAATAAATCAAAATTTATATGGGTTTATGGAATGAGCAAGCTTTAATTAATGCATATGCAATTGTATTTAATAAATATAAACATTTATCCTTTACGTCAATCTAACTTCATCATATTTTTTATTATTTTAAAGATAATATTTTGTACTCTCTGCAGGGAAAAATAATATACACATATTAAAATAAACATATAAATTGCACTGATGGAGAATGTGCAACTGTTACGCATAATTAAAATGAACATAATAGTTTAAGTATTATATTATGCAGCAATAATTTGCATCATATTTGTGGTTACCTTTTGTTTTTATATATTTAACTTTTATTTATATTCGTTGACTTGCCATGATTTTAACTGTACCCATTCAAAATGTCAAGATATTGTATGTAATTCATCATCGAATTTCATTTGATTTTATCATAAATATCCGTATGCAATAATTTTTTTTTATAAGCCTATTGTATGAATGATAATAATGATAATTTTATTTTTTAATTTTAAATTTAATTGGGCCAAGGTAATGATCACTGAATTGTCCTAAGAACCTTGGTTTTACCGAAAAAAAAATATCAAAATTAAATTTGATTTTTGATTAAATTCAATTTATATTTTGCATTTTTAAAAAACTTTTTGTTTGCCTTTTTTTCATTGGCAATTTTTTGGAGCCTGGGAAAAATATTTTTTTTCTCATTCAGCTCAAGGTGGGAAATAGATAAATTATATATACATTTTTTTTTTTATAAATTAAAAAGTATTTGGCATTGTTAAACGAAGATGGTATATTTTTTTTTTTCTTATTTTGTTGGTAAATGGCCTCGTCTTAATTGCTCGAATGATGTGCAAGGTCACAAAAATTTTCATTGGTTTTAACGTGAAAGGCATTAAAGATATCATTAACTTGTGCGTGCAAAAAAAAAAAAATAATAAATAAAATATAAATGCTTTGTTAGGTGTCTGATTGCGTGGTACGTTTTCCACGCTCACTTTACACTCTCAACTAAACTACAACCAAATACACACCTGATGCTGTAGTTCTCATAAGTTGCCATATTTAACACTTACTTTTTTTATATAAATTATCATACTTTAAAAAAAAAAAATATATATATATTTCATTACATTTTCCTATCAAAGAATCATCACTGAATTATTTAATAATAAATTATTTTTTTTCTTTCTGTATTGTTCGACTAATTAACGATATACTCAATTAACAAGGTCAATATTTTCGCACTGATTTTTTATATTTATGAATAACAATAATTTATTTTTTGCAAAAATATATATTCCTGGTTTAGATAATAACGTGATGAGATATAATAAGACATGACCTTTTTTTTTAAAACCAACTTGTTTTTCTATTTTATTTCTTTTTTCTAATTATGGTATAAATATATTCGTGTCATCTTGAAACGACAGTTATTTTTCGAGTTAATTTTAAAAATATAATTACACTAAATGTAGAGCAAAAGGATACAGACAGTTTATAATATATATTTAAAGGGTTTTTACTATAAAAAGAAAAATAAAAAGCCAAGTAAATTCAACTAAAATTTAAATAACGCTTTTTTTTTCTTCTTGATTTTGGAGATATTATTGTCATTATTTTTTATGTATTTGTTGTAATTATATATGTTTATAAATAATAATCATTGACATTTGGATAAGTGGTATAATAATAAGTGTATAATGCGTAACGCTCAATGATGAGAAATTAAAGATCAATAAAAATTCATAGGTCTGAGAAAATCATACAGGTCATATCTCATTGAGTATATATATTTTTTTAATTTATTTTTTATCTATTTTTATTTTTTATCATAATTATTATCATTGCTTTTACTCACTTTCCATACTTTTATTTGTATAAACACTTGAGAATTGACTACGATTAAAGACAATCATTATTTATCTGATTATTTGGAGAATAAAAAAATATTTTCATCTCGACTTGTCATGCAATTTAAATGTCTTTTTGTTTATCAATTTTTCTTATTTAAATAGTTAAATACTTGTTGTTGTTGTTGTTGTTGTTGTTTTTTTAAGTATCTTAACATTTGACAAGAAAGAAAGTTTTATAAAAAATAAAATTATAAAAATATTTTTTGATCTAAATATTTCTTTATGTTTATATAATT